>JAOPJW010009835.1:0-12840 GCA_027122535.1 Octopus maya | reverse complement strand
CTATTACCCCTTCCTTCCTCATTCATAAATACAAGAGTATTATTATAGTAGATTATCTCAGTAACTATGGGAGCTATGAAAAAATATGACATCAATCCTTCCTTTCTCATTCATAAACACAAGAGTATTATCACAGTGGATTATCTTGGTAAGCATGGGAGCTGTGAAAAAATATGACACCACCCCTTCCTTCCTTATACATCTATCACCTCTTCTTTTCTCATTCATAAACACAAGAGTATTATTATAGTAGATTATCTTGGTAACCATGGGAGCTAAGGAAAAATACAAAGCCCAGCATCACCACTGGATTATTCTACACATCTGTGTAATTTTTTGCACAATTCCACCCAGCTGTTTGACCGTGAATCCCAAGACCAGAAAGAATTACCCATGTCAAATTTATATGTATAGATATGTAATTTTATATTTATATGAATATTATAATAATAATAACACTAATCTTTGGATAGAATTTACAAACATTTAATGCATTGTTATGTATGTTTCCACAAATCCCATGTCTCTTAAAATCACAGTCCATATTCCTAGGATGATTACAGCGTAGTCTGTAGTATCCGTGGGCATCAGGTTGGTCATCTTCACTGATACTATTTCTATTCTGTGTAATTCAAGCATTTTTTATATGAATACATATGTACATATTTTGTATTTAATATTTTCATAAAATCGACTTGCCTAACTTGTTTGTCCTTACATTTACTCCTCTACCTGCTCAAATTTAAATCTCTTGAGCTCTACAAAGTGTATTCTATACAGAGAATACCTGTCTTTAATCTCTCTCTCTCTCTATATATATATGCGTGTGTATGTGAGTGTGTGTTTGTCCCCCACCATCACCACTTCACAAATGGCACTGGTGTGTTTAGGTTCTCATAAATTAGTGGCTTGGCAAAAGAGATTGATAGAATAAGCACTAGGCGTAAAAAAAATAAGTCCTGGGGTTGATTTACTCGACTAAAACCCTTCAAGGTTCCTAACCATGTCAAATGATCAAACTTTAAACCTCTGTAACTTTTTTTTTCTTGGGAACAAGTGAATTATGCCCTGAGATTCAGCATGAAAAATTACATCAATACACCAAATTTAAAAATTTTCACTTAAAAATTCAAACAGTACAGCTAAACAGAAAAGATCTGAGTGCACTTTTAATTCAAAGGTGCAGCTTCATCATACAGTGTTGCTCCTCTTCTGCCTGAGAGCTATGTTAAGCATACACATATTGCCAGTAGAATATTCCCCCGTAACTAATGTCATAAAACATCTTAATGAGCTCTCTAATGACACTGTCAATTGATAATACTGCTGGAAGATTGGTTCTTATGGTGGGACATAATAAAATGCTCACTTAATAAGATATTTCAATTCAGTCTCCACAAACCATAGCAGTCCTGTAATGTCAAGTGTTAGCACAGGATTTAGTCAAGTTAAACAGAGAGATATTCACCCTGTCTAGATGAGATTGATAGGCTCTCTAAAATGTGAACCTACAAGTATTATTTGATTTCTTTGATGATATGTATCAATTAAAATGAATACACACACACACACAAAGGTTTTATTCTTTTACTTGTTACAGTCATTTGACTGTGGCCATGTTGGAGCACTGCCTTTAGTTGAACAAATCAACCCCAGGACTTATTCTTTGTAAGCCTAGTACTTATTCTATTGGTCTCCTTTGCCAAATAGCTAAGTTATGGGGATGTAAACACACCAACATCGGTTGTCAGCCAATGGTGGGAGGACAAACACAGACTCACAAAAACACACACACACATATATATATGACAAACTTCTTTCACTCACAAGGCTTTATTCATTCTGAGGCCATAGTAGAATACACTTGCCGAGGTGCAATGCAGAGGGACTGAAACTGGAACCATGTCGTTGGAAAGCAAGCTTCTTACCACACAGTCACTCTAGCACCTATATTTGAGATATATGATCTTCTTCCACAATTAATTCGGATGCTGGTGCTTAGTTCCAGCTAAGTGATGCCTCGCTCACTCTTACAATTAGTAGGAGAACTTCATTCACTAATAATCTCTATCCAATTACTAAACATATTCTTACTAAAATGAAAAATGTAGGTGCAGAATCTTAGAATATTCTTAAGTATTAAACCCAGAAAAGTACAGTCAACTTTTTTTGCTAGGCAACACTTCTATTATTGTTATTAATTATATTTATCTTTATAATTGAAAAAAAAACTATACTATTGTAAATATTTTTGAAATATAGATTTTGTTCAAACTGAGAAATTTTGTTTGCACCTAAAAATAAAGGATTAATAACAACATACCTGTTACAAATGAATATATCTTTAAACAATTTATATAAAATAATGTTATATTCTCATTAATTAATAATTGTTGTTTTTAATGGGTGAAATTTTTTTATTTTAATATGTTTTTAATAAGTACATATTTTAATACATAAACAGAACAATAAAAATCAAATAAAAAAAAATTTTTATGCTTAATAAAAAAGTTTTCAGAATTACCAGTATAGCCAGGGGAAAAAGGTTTTCAATTTAGTTGTATTTAGCATAATTTCACTTATAACTAGATTTTATTAAATTTTCACTAAATAAAAATAATTTCTATTTAACAGGTATCACATTGAAAGCAATTAAATTACAGTGTTTGTGTCGTTCATAACAAACTTTATTTTACATTTCTTGCTCACAAGAGATTATGTCCAATCTTTAGCTTACTGTTGTATGTCTTCTCAAATCATGATTACAAGAAAAGTTGTTGAAAAGAATAACCAACAAAAACGAAGCTGATAAATATGCACCAGTGTTGCAAATTAAATTTAATTACCAATAAACAGCAACTTGGATGACACTTTACTCAACCAACAGAGGAAGGTGACCGATCAAACTGATTATGTCAACAGAATTCTTTTCTGCCAATTCTTGTCAGAACCTTTGATATAGAGTATCAAAATTTTAATCCCTCTCACACTTATAAAATGTCAAGCAACCTCAAAAATTTGTCATTGCCGTTATTGTCAGTATAGGCAGAACTTATGAATCATTTACTGTGAAAGATAAATTAAGTATGTTGAATATACATTTGACCATGGCAATAGAGCTGCTGGAAGGAATTTTAATGTTAATGAAGCCAATGTTTGAAATTGGCGTAAACAGTATGACAAACTTAACACTGTGCCTAGTAATAATCTGACAAAAATAAAACATACAATGATTATCCATATCATTTCATTTTTTTTTAGTCAGGAATTTCCATATCACTATGTATGTCAATGGTGCTCCATTGTAATTGGTAGAAACTCCAAACAATGTAAAATATGGCCTGGACCATGTTTACCAGCAGGGACGTCAGACTTCAAAAAGTAGTCGACTATTTAATGGTTTTAGTAAATTAATACAGAAAAAGTAAACATTATACCATCCAGCATAAATAAAAGTCAACTTCATTATATTTAAGCCATTATTTTTTTCTGTTAAAACCTATTCTGACATTAAATGAATCAACTTCTTGTATGAATGTTTGTTTTGTACGTCTTTTTTTAACAAAAGAAATTTCAAAGCAATTCTGGAAATGATCTACTTATGTAATTTACAGTCCCACTAAGGTTTATTTTTATTTTTGCGAAAAAAGTGCGTAAATTACATGGGTTTTATGGTATCTTAATTTCTTAAAATTAGCACTTTTTTTTTTGTCACTTAAAGATGCACATCCTTTCTTGTAGCAAAAATATTGTGACAAAATTTTCCCCATAAGATTCAGTATATTCTGAATGCAGAATAGCTGTGAAAACAGCTTAGAAGATTGGCTAAATACCCTTAGAAAATGGTGGGAGGAAAAGTGGCTAGCAGGGTGTTACAGAAGACTTAACTCCAGAAGACTGAAGCTAAGCAACCCATGACATCAGATGCTGTCTTTCATAACACTAAACACCTTAAAAAGGCAAAAATATTTTCACCTGTTAAATTGATCACCTTTTATTTTTCCATCACTTAGAGCCATACCACTTCTTTTGTGATTAATAATTTTTGATAGGTTTACACCATAAGATTCATTTCATAAAGTTCATTTGAAGACAACTATTGTATAGTTTCATTTTACAATAGCTTAGATATTTTGATTCAGAGTCAATTTTGGAGGTTATTTACTGTTTTTTGGGGGGTTCTTTTGCACATAAAGCCACACTACTTTTTTCCTAGCAAATACATTTTAATGAGGTTTTTGTCAGAAAGATTCTTGTTAATGAGCATATTCTTTTAATTTATACATTTATTTAAAAAATAACAGATATTTTGAAGCAAAGTCAATTTTTTGCCTTCCTTTCCCATTTCTGACCTTACATATTTTGATGTAATTCTTTTTTAATGAATCAAATTTCAATTATTTTATCTCAAAATATAACTGAAGACTGGGCCATCATTGCTAAAAAGCCACATTCAATTTAATGATGAAGTCTAAAAGTGCTTCTGAATTAGTGATGAAGCCTAGAAGTGCTCGTGAGTAACTAAAAGTTGGCCTTAAGAATATACTCACCCACTGCTACAGGTGAATGATATATATTACCTACTGAAGAAAGGAATTTCATGTAATTGAACAGAATTATGAAAACCATGTAATTCTAATAATTTATTGATCTCTGGTTTCATTATTATTAATTTCAACACACACTTGAGTGTTGTTAGAAGAAAAAAATTAAGCTCATAATTATTAATACTTATAGATAACATAGCAAGATAAGTTTGGTCATATTCCAAATCCCAAAGAATGAGAAGAAGAATTTTTAGAGAGGAAGGCACTTTGCCAAACTAAACTAAACAACAAAAAAAAAAAAAGTTCAACTCAAAATTTCTACTGGGCGTGAAAACCGGAAGCTAATTTTTTTGTTTTTTATTTTTTGGCTTGATAATCAGTTGTAAATGTAAAGCAGCTTGCTGCTATCTTGGTCTGGCATATTGCTTGTAGAATCCATTGAGAATAGCTGCAATAGAGCTGCTACATAAAAGGAAGTAGCGAGTATGACATCCTGCATACCATTGTATATTAGGTGTTGTAATGATTACAGAATTGGTAGTAATTGGTGTAATCAGAAAGTTTTTGTTGGTTTAATCAACAGATTTCCCCAACGCTAGCATGTATATTTCTGAGTTTACTGCTTATTAGAAATCATTATTATTATTGTCATTAAGGCGGCAAGCTGGCAGAATTGTTAGCACACTGGACGAAATGTTTAGTGGTATTTCGCCCATCGTTATGTTCTGAGTTCAAATTCCACCACGGTCAACTTTGCCTTTCATCCTTTTGGGGTTGATAAACTAAGTACCAGTTGTATACTGGGACTGATCTAATCGACTGGCCCCCTCCCACCAATTTTCAGTAGAAAGTATTATTATCATTGTCATTAAGACAACAAGCTAGCAGAATTGTTAGCATGTTAGACAAAATGCTTAGTAGCATTTCACCTGTCTTTGTGTTCTGAATTCAAATTCCGCTGACGTCAACTTTGCCTTCCATCTCTTCAAAGTCAATAAAGTAAGTACTAGTCAAGTGCTGGGGTCAATGAAATTGACCAGTCCTCCCTACTCCACAAAAATTTTAGGCCCTGTGCCTTTAAGAGAAAGGATTATTATTATTGTCATTTAAGTAAAAATGATAAATGGCAATATCAGTAGTGCACTGGACAAATTCCCATGGTATTTAGTAACATTCCTTCATTTTTTGAGTTCAAATCCTGTAATAGATAATTTTGTCTTTCATCTTTGTGGGGTCAAAAAAATAAGTAACAGTCAAGTTCCCTTCCCTAAAGTATGTGACTTTGTACCTTTGTTAGGAATAATAATTATTATACTTGTACCTGCATTGTAATGGGTAGTTAAGCATCTGGATATGGTTTTAATTCCTAACTGAACCATTTCCCTTTATTTGTTCTTATAACTTTCTCATATAATGGCTTCTTCAGATTTCATGGAATATCAAATATATAACTGAAGAATTAGCCAACTCAACACAACAATGATTAATTTCAAAACAATATATGTGACAGCAGAATTGATAGAGTGCTGGATACGATGACTGAGAGATTTATTCATGTCCTTTTATATTCATTGATTTAATATCATTACAGTTGATTTTGTAGTTTGTACTTTCAGAATCAATGATAAATACCAATAAGTACCAATAATGTAATGGTGGCAATTAAATTGACCACAAAATGTCTGGCTTATATCAAAGTAAAATTCAGGTACAGGCATAGCTGTGTGGTTAAGATGATTGCTTTGCAACCATGCATTTTGGGCTTCAGTCCTACAGTGTGGTGCCTTGAGCAATCTTTTTCTAGTATAGCACAAAGTCAATAAATTCCTTGTGAGTGGATTTGGAAGACAGAAACTGTGTGGAAGCTTGTCGAGTGTGTGTGTGTGCAAAATATCAAAAGAATTATTACCAGACTTTAAAAAAAGATATTGAGGTTAATTTGTTTGATTATATCCTTCAATACAGAACCTAAACATTGCTGCAGTGCATTGATTGAACCAAGTAAAAAGTAAAAGGTATTGTTTGCTTATTCTTTCAGAAATAAGCTGCCAACATATATTTCTTCACAAGGTTTCAAGCTTAAACTTGTTTTGTGCAGGCATAGTTGTATAATTTACAAGTTAGCTTTACAACTATATGGTTCAAGCATGGTTCAAGATTTGGTCTCAAACCTATAAGCCAGTAATTATAGACTTCCAATGGCTGGTTCATTACATTTCAAATAGTGAAATTAACAAAGGCATGTCAGTATTTTATTCAGTTTCTTATTGATATTTTAATACACCAGGAAAGAATACACATATAAAACAAAAACAGCACACACACACAATGGGCTTTAAGTTTCCATGTACCTAATTCTACCCTATGCTTAATGTGCAGGGCACACTGAGAAAGTGTCTTCTATCAGTATTGGGTCAACTAATACATTATAAGTGACTTAAACATATGGAACCTGTGTGGAAGCCCATCATAAATGTGTGTTGTAGTTGTTCTTGTTGCATGTGTGAATTTTTTTCCTTATGTATATTAAGCAATGACTATAAACATCAGTAAGAAACTGATTATAATAGGGATACTTTCTTGTTACTGTCACCATCTGAGATTTGTGAACCAGTGACTAATCCATTGAAAGCATTTAACCAACAACACCAGCGTTTGCAAATTGCCAATACATAATAAACTAAATAGAACTGAGTTCAATTCCTTCTGCTACATGCAAGTTCAACATCCTATCCAAGAAAAATTTGTCTAATTTACATTACAGAACAGAAAGTAAATTCAAGTGCTCACCTAATGGCATCTCTTATTTAGAAATCAGCTTATACACTATAGAGTATGAGTCAAGTTTCTGACAAACAAAACATTTGACCCATTTTCAATTTATCATCATAATTATTTCATTTCAATTACATTACTTTGTTCATGCCAATGGAAAAAGTATTAACATTAAAGGTTTTAGTTACTCTGAAATTAATAAGCCTACTCTGGTGTTGTGTTTAAATTTACTTGACATTTTGTTTGATATAGTCTCTGATTGTCTGTATTTTTTGCATACATTATTCTTACATATATTATTAGGGCCTCCTCCTCCTCCTCCTCCTCCTCTTCTTCTTCTCCTCCTCCTCCTTCTATTATTATTGTTATTATTATTAGCATTCAAAAGGATCACCATTGGTCAACACACCCCATGCATCTATAAATACATGAATAAATCTGGAAAGATGTTTTTTAAGGAAATTAGAGGTCATCTATGCATGCAAGTCTCTCTTCTCATCCTGAGACCAATGTTTTTTCGAGAAAGATTGATTACTTGAACCAATGCATCATGGCATTTTTGAGGCATTGCTCTCAGAATACAAGGTGCCAGAATACAGTAAAATATCTTGCTCAGCCTTCTTACAGTTACATCAATTCACCAACCTAGACTGGTACTTTTCATCCTTCTCATCATCACCATCACCTCCATAGCAACATTTAATCCATCTTTACATTCTGGGTTCAAGTTCTGCTGAAGTTGGCTTTGCCCTTCATTCTTTCAGGGGTCGATAAAATATGTACCAGTTGAGTACTGGAGTTGATGTAATTAACTTAAACTTTTCCCCAAACATGCTGGCTTTGTGTAAAACTTCAAAACAATTATTATTATTATTATCATTAAGGTGGCAAGCTACCATAATCGTTAGCATGCCGGGCAAAAGACTTAGTGGTATTTTGCTCAATGTTACATTCTGAGTTCAAATTCCACTGAGGTCAACTTTGCCTTTCATCCTTTCAGGGTCGATAAATTAAGTACCAGTGAAACACTGAGGTTGGTGTAATCGACTTGTCCCTTACCCCAAAATTTCAGGCCTTGTGTCTTAAGTAGAAAGGATTATTGTTATTATCATTACCATTATTATTATTGCCTTTGCACAGCTTCTAACGTTGGAGATGTATTACAGTGTCAGCTGTTCACTACCAGTGAACTAAGGTATCACCTCTTATTTTTCAAGCACCTTCCAGAGTATTCAAGCAGTTCCATGCAGTGCTGTTTTCTGCAAGTGCTCTACCCTTATTGCAGCCCCTATTTGTTCCATGTACTTATCAAGATTTTTGCTCACTGTTCCCAGGGTATTGGTACTACTGCTAGATTTTTCATTAACCACAACTGCTTAACTTCCCAAGCTAACCTGTGATATCTCTTGACTTTCCTTTCTTCCTTATTGCATACCTTGTTGTCAGCTGGGTATGCTATATCTATAATCCAGCATAGTTTGCTTCCTTCTCAATTAAGACTATGTCCGGCTTCCTATTCTCTATCTCATGGTTGCACTGACTCATAAAAACCTATAGGCTCTTTGCATTTCCATTTTTGACGATGCCTTCAGGTTTGTGGTCATACCAATTTTTTGCTCTGTCAAGTCTATACTTGTTGCAAAGTGTCCAATGGACAAACCTGGCTATATTGTCATGGTGTCTCATATTCCTTCTGGGCTAGTGGTGTATATTGGCTAGTAATATGCCATACAGTTTCACCGTTTTGTCCACAGATTATGCACTTATCACTTTCTGATGTGTTGTCTATTCTGTATTTTATGTAGTTTGTTCTTAGTGCTTGCTCTTGGGCAGCACAGATTAGGGCCTCTGTTTCCAGTTTTAAATCACTTTTAGTCATCCACAGCCATCTTTTTTCTCTGTCATCCCTATGAAATTGTCCATGCATTCTTTTCTTTATCCACCTATTTTTAGTTTCATTCATTTTCAATTTCTTGTATAGTGCTTTATCTTTGCAATCTTTCATTCTACACAAGCCTGACTTTCTTGCTTCTAATAAAAGCGGTTCTGTGGCATTTTTTACATACCATCCTATGTTGTTTTCTTCTGCTCTAATACTGTGTTCGCATCCAATAAGTCCCCTTCCCCTCTTTTTCTTGGTACATACAGTCTGTCTGCGTCACTTTTTGGGTGGAGTGTCCCATATCTAGTTAGCAACTTCCTTGTCTTTCTGTCTAGGCTGTTTAGTTCATCTACTGTCCATGCAATTACCCCCCCTGCTCCATATCTAAGGAGTGAAACCGCCCAGGTGTTGATAGCTTCGATCTTATTCCATCCATTTAATTTTGACTTAAGGATCAGTCTCAGTCTGCACAATTACTCCACTTTAGATTTGTCTGTCATTTCTTTCTCCATCAATCTATCCATATCCAAGCTCCTCAAAGACAAACGATAAAAAAGTTGATCTTTTAATATTTTTCTTTTCTTTTCGGTCATTTGTAAATGATGGCGTCTACAACAACAAAAACGTGTGTCTGCAGTTTGCAGAAGACGGAAAATACAGGACAAGCAGACATTTTCAACAAATAACTTTCTTTGTCACATGGGAGAAAAATATTGACCAATCAAATTAAAGTATGGTAATTTTATTTACTATAATGGCAGCAAGTTTCATTACGAGAAGCTGCCGCATATTCCTGTCAGGACGAATTGAATTATAAAGAAATATGTGGTTTGGAGTAGACGTTACTGTTCTCAGTAGTCTCGGCAAATTTAACTCCCATATTTGAACGCTTGGTTCATCTTCAAATAAATGAATAAATAAACACATAAATGAATAAATAAGTAAATAAATAATTAATTAAATAAATAAATAAATAAATATAGACGCGAATGACAATTGTAACAAAACTCGTTTATTTTTCTTTATAAAAATATAAAAAATATTTCTTCTGAAGCCATCCGCAAATGTTCAGCTGATTCGGAACAGTTTCCAGTAGCAGCGATCCGGTGACTTTAGTTCAATATTCTTGTATGGCCATCACAGCTAGAACAAAATTCACTCTCAGAGATATGCTATATCCGAGATCTGGTGAAAAATGGATTCCAGACTTGAGAAACACGACCGTATATAATCAACGAGGGTTTTAAAATCAGTCTTTTGAGGTACAACAGGCGCCGGGCAAAAGTCGATGTCTTGATACTTAAGCGTTCGATTCACAGTGTTTTCAACCTTTGTATTCTTTCTGAATTCAAGATCTGAAATAGATAAAGAACTTTGTATTAGTGTTGTTTGCATTTTGATATTGACGAATCCCTATAACCAAGTGAGACGTTAAAGAATTATTTACGACTTTGGCTTCGCGTTGTATTCTATGTCGACCAGATTATCTTGGTGGAATTGATTATTACCCTCCAAGATGTGTCGAGCAGAAGTTGAAGAATTTCGAATTCAATATTGAAAGTTAAGGAAACAAACTATCTTCTTATGTCACAGATTTATATCTATGTACATTGGACATTTGAGAATTAAGTATCTTGCTTAAGGACGCAATCCAACATAAGTGACGTGATAAGTTTTACCAAGCATTCATGTCTTTTATATAAATAGCTTTTTTTTTTGTTTTGTCTTTCTCCTTTTAATATCTACCGATTGTTTTCAGGAATTTGAAAAGAAACTAGTTAGAAATAATCTTGGTTGCTTTCTGCCACTTGCAAAGGCTATGGTGGCACTAAGAAAGATCGTGGTCACTGCTGCTCTTCCACCGTCGAGGATTCTCTTTAGAAATTCTGTCAAAGAAGATTCTACTCCTCCTTACTCTACCTTCCAAACATATCCTGGTCTTATTTAGCTCCAGGTCAGCCCTTACGTAAACCTATTATCAAAGGAACCTCAGCCGTGTTCATCTGGAAGGTGAGAGAATGTGGAGAAGTGGTAAGCCCTGGTACAAGGCCCCATGTGTCTCGCCCTTTTAATTCGGGAGGGTGTGGTATAGAGGAATTAAAGTACTATTGTTTTTTAACAGGTCAAATAACTGCATATATTATAGTTTAGAGATTTTAGAATATAGCCATAGCTATCTTTTTCTTACAGAGAACTGCAGCTAACTATTTCAGTTCTGTCTTATTTCAATTATTGCTAATTCCATAACAGATTCGCAATAGAAAGATCGATATTTATATGAAACCTATAAGACTTACTTGGAATTCGATCGTGCTCTGTTATTATAACTGTTATTCATGAGTTTCTGTAAGGTTTTGCGGTTATGGCCATTAGGATCATGTCTGTTGGTATGTTCTCTGGCTTCTTTCTTTGACCGACCTTTACCACTATGGCCAACATGGATGTATTGGTCACGGTACATGCTCATTATGTCGTATTCGTCCATGTAGTTCGCCACAAAGAAATCAGTCATCTTCAACTTTACAGATTCTTGACGTCAAT
The DNA here is from genome assembly GCA_027122535.1 of Octopus maya. Classification (NCBI taxonomy): domain Eukaryota; kingdom Metazoa; phylum Mollusca; class Cephalopoda; order Octopoda; family Octopodidae; genus Octopus; species Octopus maya. Next base: position 1,095 of record JAOPJW010009835.1, on the reverse strand, counting down.
AGAATTAATAACCTGAAAACACAAAGACAAGGGAGACTATTATTTGATAATTTCGTTTAAACCAGGTGTCGCCAAACCCTTTTCGACCATCAACCCTCTTTAACCACTTTTTCTTCCGCATCGACCCTCCTTAGCCACTTCTTCTGCATCAACCACCCTCCTCATTTAAAATACCTTAATACCTAACCCTGCCATACCATATCTTAAATGCTCAAAAGGGTACTGATGCTGGCAATTAAAATGTTAGCTCAAATGTACATGTACGACAAATGAAGAAATTCTATTGAAGATGACATACTTTTACGTTTAAAACTTCGTGTATGAGTATACGGTCTTAAACTTTCAATTCTTATGAAATTGTTTTCACGGTTAGAAAATGTGAAAAACGCATCATATCGCTGGAATATCTTTTATTGGAATTGACAACATCAATGTGAGGGATGAGAATGGTGATCCTGAATCACGGCATTGATATCAGGCTGAATGTTGGTCAGTTTCAGTCTGAAATCGCCTCGTTCTTCCAGGTTCAGGCGATTTCTCTGTTTGCTGAGGATTGCGTTTGCATGACTGAAGCCAGCTTCCACCATATAATTGCTAGAAAATGCCAGAAGGAATGGTTCAGCTGCCGCTTTAAGGTGTAGGTACCTTTCACTTGTTTTCTTATTGTACTAAAAGTCACTCAGACTTCTGATCTCCAAAAAGGCTTCCGCCATAATATCGACGCTCAAATCATGAAGTTCGGTGATAGAGAGACAGCCGCAGCATGAAGGACGGCATAGCATTCAAGTGATTCCCACTTCACAAATCCAACACCTACAAAGACCTACTAACAAAAACGTTTATAAGTTTATATGTATTTAATATCTTATCGCTCCTAGCAGGCCTGGTCATTCCCATATGAAACACTTGACAGTCTGCATCCCCTCAATCACACCTCTCAATCTTCGATTACGATATACAGATTACGACCTCAGGCCTCGAACGTAAGCAACAACAGTCTTCTCGCTGCAATAAAAACTTATCAAATTTTCCCACGTCTCACGGCGCTGACTAAGCATTTCAAGCAGTTCATCTGGGTGAGCTGGTCTTTCGCAT
>JAOPJW010009780.1:11527-22293 GCA_027122535.1 Octopus maya | reverse complement strand
AGAATAAGTCCTGGGGTCGATTTGCTCGACTAAAGGCGGTGCTCCGGCATGGCCGCAGTCAAATGACTGAAACAAGTAAAAGAGAGAGAGTAAAGAGTAAAGAGTATCAATACACGTACATAAAGATTGTGCGGTTTTTAAAATATTTAGGAGTTGAACTGAATGCTTGTTTTAATTCGTTCTACCTCAAGATATGGAGCACTATTATGACAAACAGATACCAAAAAATGAGGCATTGTATATATTATAAAAATTGATTTATTAATATAACGATGCATTTCTTTATTTTCTAAATTTTAAAGTTTGAATTGTTAAACCCTTTTATACGAAGTGTACCGGTAATTTTTTTTTTTTTTTTACTTATAGGTCACAACAAATAAATAAATAAATTGAATATCCTCGATATAAATACTACATCTTCTATAATTAGTTATGTAGGAGATATATAAAGAATTTATGACCAAGAATCGAAACCCGAATCTCACGTTTGTTTCCATTGTTCTTTAATCGTGCACTTAAAATCCATTTGTTTAACCCGTCAGAAATTCGCCATATTCTTAGGTTAAACAGAGGTGAATATAGATTAACCAAAATTCGACTCTAATTTCATTGACCTAATTTGGCCTTAACACAGGTATATCTTCGCGATACCTGTCACCTTCAGACAGTTTCTTTCCGTCACATTTATTCAGTTTCCTTCTGCCAGCTACAAAGTGTTCGAAATTCCTCTACCACTCCATAGAGGGCGCTCTAAGCTGGCCATAGTATTCTAACACCGTTTTGTCAAACGCAAGAGATTTTTTTCACTTCTGTACACTGCGGTGAAAAGCCTTTACATGTTACAAAACACATCCAACACACTTGAACTAATCTAAAGTTGGTTTATTCTGTCACTGCTTTGCGCGCCTAAGCACACACACGCACACATACTATATATATATAGGAAAGAATTCTTTGTCTCTTATCTGTCTGAACCCTATTTAATATAAAAATGTTTAACTTAAACAATAGAACAAACTAAGTGCGGCAGTTGACTCTCATAAAATTCTAAGTGCAAAGACAGAGAACAATAGGTAGAGAACTTGTAGAAAAATATAGATTCGGTTTCAAATCCTAGCTTAGAATCTGGGAAGCTATTCGTTACACACAGATATGTGTGTGTCCTTGGACGGTCAGTAACAGAAGAATGTTGAGCAAGGGGTCCACTGGGGTACATTGAGCTACGTCACATCACGTTTTGAGGCTGAAATCCCATCAGGCCTGAACTTCCTGCATTTCGTCCCTCTGAGGTTCATAGAATACGTAACACTTTATAAATGGAATGGAATAATTTTACGATAATCCGCCCAATAAAATGTTTTAAATATAATCCTTCCCCACCCACCTCATTCACTCAATATATTCATGTGGGTGCACGTATGTATATACGTGTGTGCGTGTGTGTGTGCATATGTTTATATATATATACACACAAACACAGACACACACACATACGCAGGCGCGCGCGTGCACACACACAATGTATTGACGTTTTCATGTTGAGTTATAATAAACGCAATTCAACATTAAATTGACGGATTACTCAATACTTTCTATAGAGTCCATATTTATTTAACTTTTACAAGGTGAGGGGGTAACAGTAACTTCGAATTTTCGTCCTGCTAGTCTTCATCACACACACACTCACACACACACACACACACACACACACACACACACACACGTACACACGTATATGTAGTAAATTACCTGCTACTGTGAAAAATCAAGATTAATCGTTAATGAATGAAATTTGGTTGGCCATGAAGGAATGAATTATATCAGCCTCAATATATAACTGGTATTTTACTTTATCGATCACCAAATGATGAAAGTTTCATTAGGGACCATTGTAGGATTTGAACCCAGAAACACAGAGCAGTAACTAAATACGGCAGGGTATGTTTTTCGATGCTTAAATAAAACAAATACTCTACTCATAAGGAAATAAACAACTCAAAGTGAAGTAAAACAACCCGAGAATTGAAACCGGTTCGCTGTTTTTGCAGCGCATATATAAGTAATGAAAACGTCACATTACATCGCTTTTAGCTAAAAAAAAAAAAACCCACACTAGACAAATGCAAATATAAAAAAAACAATCGTATAACATAAAACCCTCATATATATTGTGTTAAAATACAAAGTGGGGATTTTAGAAAATATATAAACCACCCCCACCACCAACAACAACAAAAAGAAAAGGCAAAAACCCGCAGAAAATTTGGTAAATAGTTGAAGAGAAATGGTTAAGTGTTATTTTGTGGTTGACGGCAAGAATGTTGGAATGGAAGCAACGAATCAAAGTTGTCTTGTTAGATGTAAACATTCCTAAATCTTTCGATCGTGACATGACACTTGCTACAAATAAGATCTTCTCCAAGAAGCCATATTCTGCGAAAATGACGCGACACTCCTGAAGGATTTAGGACCGACGAATAAAACCGAAAAAGAAAGGAAGAAAGAAAAATAAAAGAAGGAAACGCTTTCTCTGGTCTTGTTGTGGTTTATAACCTTTTAGTGTTGTTGCTGTTGTTGTTGTTGTTGTTCTCATTGTTGCTGTTACTATTGCTAATAGCCACTTGTAACTCATGTTGTTTTCCATAATGTGTGGAGGCGCAATGGACCAGTGGTTAGGGCAGCGGTCATAGAAACGAGGTTTCGATTCCCAGACCGGGCGTTGTAAGTGTTTATTGAGCCAAAATACTTAAAGCATCACGAGGCTCCGTTATTATCATTCTTAACCTTTTGTAACCTTCGTCCTGTCTTTGTCCTTACATGTTTTTAATTGATATTAGGCCCTTGTGGCTAATAAAACGAATTAATTATTATTCTTATTATTCTTTTGAATAATGATGATGATGACGATGATGATGATGATGATGACGACGACGACAACAATGACTATGCTGCTGCTGATGATGATGATAAGGAGGAGGAGGATAATGATGATGATGGTGATGGTAATAAAAATGCTGCTGCTATTGGTGATGGTGGTAATGATGATGGCGATGGTGTTTCATGGTTAGCTTTATCACTTGTTGACAGCTGGCAAATGAAAGCAGCCCGTCATTTCCCCATCTCCTCGTCCCCCCTTGTTCCCCCCCGCTCGGCTCCAACCCTCGTTCGCCCACCATCGGCCCCTCGTTCCCTCCCTCGGCACCCGTTCCGTTGCCGTCTCTCTGCCATCACCAAAGTAATTTGTATGTTTTAACAGTTGTAAATAAAATAGGCGTTGGACACAATACACGCCAGAGGAACACATTGGAGATGACACACACACACATACACACACACAAGCACACACACATACACTCGCACGCACACGTTCTCACACATATGAATATATATAAACACATATACCCAGTGCTGATGGATGTTCGGTGTTGAGAAACTTGATCAATGGTCCCTTCCTGTTGAAATTATCCAATTCTTTGGTGAACCACAGGAATCCGAGGTTCTTAATAACTTCGGGTCACTCAGATTTCGTGCCAGAATCTTCCAAGAGACAAAGAACAAGAAGAGAAACCATCCTTTAGGATCATTGGACAGACGTTCCAATCTATCTTATTGGAACAGAATCCCCCTTCTCCCCACCCCCGTGCAACCACTCACCACTGACCGTACCTCAGCCACCGTTCTCCGGTTTTCTGACCCAAATCGAGACGGACCGTTCAGGTGATACCCCCACCACACCCCACCAACCCCAAACGGTCGGTCATCTTGCTGATTCCAAAGCACTCACTGCAAAAACACTGTTGGTAGCAAGAACAATGATGATGATGGTAATAGTGATGATGACGACGAAGACGACGACGACGACGACGATGATGATGACGATGATGATGACGATGGAGATGATGTTGATGATGATGTCTACAACGACGACGATGACAATGGAGTCGATGATGGTGTGGAGGATGATGATGATAACAACGGTCACAACGACGACGACGACGACGACGACGACGACTATGATGATGATGATGATGATGATGATGATGATGAGAATGATTACGATAAAAGTGTTCACGATGACGATGACGAGAATCTTTTCAATGAATAAGATTAAGAGAACAAAAAAGAAATGAAAAATTGGACCTCAGAATTCAATTTTAGAATGCGTAAATGGTAAAATCTGAAATCGAGAAATAAATTGATGAATTTAACATTAAATTTATTAGTTAATATTTCCTGTAATTAATAAAAGAATGGTTCAGAAGGAGAGAGAGAGAGAGTGGGGTGAGAATGTGAAGGTGGTGAGGTGAAGAAGGGGGTAACAGAAGGGGGATGCAGAAAAGGAAGAAATAGAGGAGGTGCAGGGAGAGGAGAAGAAGAAGAGGAGAAGAAGTGAAGAAAAAGAGGAAAGAACGAAAACAAGGGAAGAAAGTAAAAGGGAAAAGACATCAACAAGTGGAAATAGAAGAAGAGGGAGAAGAATGAGTAGATGGAGGAGGAGAAGAAGAAGGAGGAGAAGAAGAAGAAGGAGGAGGAGAAGGAGAAGAAAAAGAAGAAGGAGGGAGGTGTAATTACAACAATCAAATCTAAAATGGTAATAATTGCAATTCCCCTCCCCACCACATCCCCCCAGAAGTCGCCATTTTTCCTGCGTCTCTCGATAAAGCAATGCTGGACGACATATTGTTTCATATTACATTTTATATTTAAGTCTTTCTATATTTAATTCTTCCTCACTCTCTGTGACTCCCTCCTCTCTCTCTGTCTTTCTTTCTCTCTTCCTCTCTCTTCCTCTCTCTCCGTTCAGCAACATTTAATTTTTGACAAGATTTATTCTTCTCTTGAGCATTGTAGTATATAAACACAAACACACGTAACGAATAAACAAACACATAAAAAAACACACACCACACACACATCAATATATATAAAAGAGATGGGAACCTTTCCCTCTTTGATCAGTTTTAGGACAATGTTGAGGAAAAAAGATTGTGTCGCAGTGTACCTATGTGTTGTGATCCTGAATTGTGCAGGGGGACGTATGGCCCGTGGTCCCAGCCTTGGATGAACCTTGAAGCTAATGTTCAGGGCGTTTGGGCAATGCTAGCCATATATTCTCCATATCATGCAAATGATGTACCGCTCGCGGCGGCGCTGGAGAGAGTAGAGTTTCAAGGCTTTAAGGCGGTCCCAGTAATCGAGATCAGTCATGCCTTCAATTCGTTTGGTGAGTGCCCTCTGGGGTGATTCAATCCTCGAGATGTTTTGTTTTGTGTAGGGAGACCACAAGGGGCAGCAGTATTCGAGGTGTGGCCGTACAAAGGAGGAGAAGAGTGGAATGATGACACCTTGTTCTCTGGACCGGAAAGTTCTTAAGATCCACGAGCTCATCCTACGAGCTATATTGACCTTATTGTTGATGTGGGCACTCCAATTGAGATTGTTGTCAACAATTACGCCCAGATCTCTGATAGTGTTGGATGCCGTGAGCGGTGCCCCTGAAGGAAGAGAGTATGGCTGTTTTAGTGCGGACTTTCTTCCAAACTGCATCAGCTCAAATTTTCCCTCGTTCAGTTTCATTTTGTTTTTATCAGCCCATTGACTCACAGCATATAGATCAGTCTGGAGTTGGGTTCTATCTTCTTCTTCATTGATGATTTGCTGGAGCTTAGTGTCATCAGCAAATATTTTCACTTTGCAGTGATTTACGACGCTGGAGAGGTCATTTATATAAATTATAAAGAGGAGCGGGCCCAAGACAGTCCCCTGAGGGACACCACTGGTTACTTTTGCTGGGCTTGAGTGGACTCCATCGACCACAACTTCTTGTGTTCTATTCTCCAGGAAATACTTAATCCAGTTTAGAAGTTTTCCACGGATTCCAACATTTGCTAATTTTGTGAGTAAGATTTTATGGTCAACCCTGTCGAACGCTTTACTGAAGTCAAGATATATGACATCAGTGTTCGAACCTGTTCCCAGGGCTTTAAATACATCTTCAATGTGGTGTAAGAGCTGTGTTAGACAGTCCCTGCCACAGCGAAAGCCATGTTGGTTTGCATTTAGGAGTTTGTGGGTCTCCAGGAAGTCGGCTATCCTTGATCTTGCCACCCTTTCAAACACTTTAATGATGTGGGAGGTGAGTGAGACTGGGCGATAGTTGACTGCGAGGGATCTATTTCCCTGTTTGAAAACTGGGATGACAGACTGGGATAGGAGCTGTTTCGGTATATAACCTGAGTCTAGAGAATTTCTCCAGAGGTTGGTCAGAGGGACTGCAAGTTGGTGTTTACATTCCTTCAGTAGACTTGCGGGGAATCTATCAGGGCCTACAGCAGAATAGTATTTGACCTCATTTATTGCTGCTATGATGTCTGAAGCAGTGAAGGTTATGTCTGTGATTTTATGTCGGGAATCAACTTCGTTCGCTTCCCTTACATCAATATCAGTGGGGTCACTAAAGACAGAGCAATATTGTTTCTGCAGTATTTCTGCCATTTCTTTAGCATCGTGTTGGGGAATGCCGTTATCATCGGTCAATGGTCCAACGGGTGAGACAGCGGTTCTATTATTTGCATAAGAATAAAATACTTTTGGGTTGGGTTTGATGTATTTGATTACCCACAAGCAACATAACTAGTAGTATCGCTAGTGAAAAGCAACGTTTGGTGACACTTCAGTATTGCTGTTCCATACAGAACTATGTTACTACAGGAAGATATGTATATATGGGCCGTTCTGGAGCTAAAGTAGAAGACATTAGCCCAAGGTACCACACAGTAGAAAGCAGGTTTCTTACCACAAAGCCACACATGCGCCTATTTGCAAATATATGTGTGCGCGCGTGTTTGTGTGTGTTTGTGTGTGTATGTATGCGTACTATGTAAATATATGTATACTTATATGTACACATATATGTCTGTATGTGTGTGTGTGTATCTGTCAATAAGCTTGTGACTACGTGCGTGAAAAGGTGATGACAGTTTTATGATTACTTTTTGCCTTGAGGCTGGCTTTCAATTATCTGCTTGAGTTTAATGACTTCAAGGACATACTTTTGGCTACACCATGTCCGTGTTTCTTGTACGTTATCATAGCCAGTATTGGGTATAAACTAATTAAGACCCGTGTCTTGAAATAATTGTCGTTTGATCACATCTTTCTCTCGCATTTCTGTTAAAGCCACTCATTTTAATTTCCCTTTAAATTCGTGTGTAATTACGTATGTGTGTGCGTTATCCCACCAATTTTTATTTTCATACTAAGTTTTAAAATAATTGTAATCTACATATTCTGAAAGGAATTTATCGAATTTTTCATTTAATAATTCCTATTATTGCGAAAGTTATGAGAAAACAAATCCGACTTGTGAAAATATTCGAAGACGCCTCCCTCCATTCCCCCAAAACAGAAAACGTTCTTTAAACATTGGACCTTCGCTTACTTTGCTTGCATGACTTCAAGCTTGGACACAGTGTTTCTTAAACTGCTGCTAATATCCATGAGCACGGGGAAACGGGTCCACAAATGATTGCACAGTACGAAGGTCGTTTCAGAAATTCCGTAGTGGTGATGAGATCCTTTGAAGATGAAGAAGGTAGAGGACGGTCATGCAGTCATGACAATGAACAATTGAAAGCAATTGTTGAACAAAACCACATCAAAGTGTCAGGGAAATGTCTCAGACACATCGTGTCGGTATTGCAATGGTCTCAAGCAATCTGCAGAAGATTGGTTAGGAGAAAACGCGCGATAAATGAAGAACCGCATAAAAATGAAAAAGTTCGGCGTTTTGAAGTGTGCGCGATGCTCTTTCTGCGAAACACCAATGATCCTTTTCTTGACCGAATGGTCACTTAGGACGAAAAGTGGATCCTTTATGATAACTGTAAATCAGATCAATGGCTTGATCGTGATGAGATCCCAAACAATTCCCAACGCTAAAGTCGCATCAGCTAAAATTATAGTGACTGTAATGATAATAGTAGACACATGATAAGCATGGATATTTTAAAGCAATGTGTATATATGCAAGAACGTTTTCTGCCAACTTTGGTCTGCAATTGGCGTTGTCTATTACAGCTTTCTGGAAGCTAATCAGAGCATTACAGCAGAGGTTTAATGCAATCAACTCGCTGAAATCGATGCTCACTTGCAAAAAATGAGACCTGTATTGGTGAATCGGCGTGTCCCAATTCTGTTCCATGATAATGCAAAGTCAAAATACTCATAACCCTAGCCCTATCCCTAACCCTAAAACCCGAACCCTAACCCTAACTCTAAAACTCGAACCCTAACCCTAAAACCCTAAATCTAAAACCACTAGAAACGCACGAACGACGCTATAAATAACAGTACCACCGATAGTTGTTGTTGACAAACAACGGCACTAATTTTATTCAAGGGAAAAGATTCCATTAAACCGCACAACGCTTTGTTGACAATCCATAGCAGTAATTGTTTTCACCTCAAAAGACATCAATGATTGATTGAAATTATCAATACGACAATTTGTTACATGAAATAACTTCGAATACAAAAAAAATTATCTGTTCTATAACACAAAATATACAAGTATACGAAGTTTCAAAGTGTTTCGGTAGAAAACACACTAAATAAAACATAAATAAAAAGTGGCGCCCGCAAAATCATAAAGATCCGAAAGCCTTTGCAGCTCTTTTAATATATTTACAGAAATCTCATTCCAGTCCTTATAACCAGTTTCAAGGTAATATTTTTTATTTAACTCTCCTAGAGTCCTTATCATATTCCAGCCATGCTGCTTTATCAGTGTGAGCATTCAACGCCGCGCAAACTCTTTACTACTTTAGTCAGTAGTTATTCTACAGCATATAATTTACACAAAACATTTTGAAAATGATGTCCAATTAATTTATACCTTGCTACATACATCGTTTAGCAAATATTTGAAGTTAATTAACGTTTCAAAAAGCAACATATTCCTTGGTACACACTTTGTTCAACGTTCGTTTAAAATTTGTAAAATAATGAATTATTTTTGTCTCAAAAATTGAATTATGCCTTCTGAATTTTCTCGAAGCTTGACTTTCTTCACCATCACATTCAATCCTGAATTTTATTGCATTTAGTACATGTTCCTAGTTATTGTTAACTTTCTCTAATTTGTTATATTTGTGACGCTTAGTAATTTTTGCTAAATTGGTGACTTTACGACACAGGTACATTTCTTTCGGAAATATTCCATTAAAAAATGTCTATAGCATAACTATGCTACAGAAAGTATGTTTTGCACCTATATTGACTACATTTCGTTTCTCTTAAACTTCGTGTGTGTACGTTTTGCTTTCTTCGATATTATCAATTCCTTGAGTGTCTATGTGTCTGTGAGTGAGTGTGTGTTTCTGCGTTCGACACGTCTATATTAAACTATAATAAAGGACATTTTAGGCCGTTTTAATGAACCGAAATCTAATGAAGTAGCCATACTTATAGTAAATGATCCCCATGAAAATCGTAATATTGTCAATCGTACTTGAGATAACAAACTTAAACGTGTTCCAGAAACTCATCCCTCTTGTGATGCTCTGCAGTATCCTCTTACTTTGTGGAATGGACAAGATGGGTATCATTTCAATATTCCACAGCCTGAACCACCAACAGGAGAGGCAATTACAAACAAAAAGGTGTCGCCAAATGACGTCTATTCTTACCAACTGATATTAAGACCGAACAGCCAAATTATTTACTCATGTATCGTGATTTATTTGAGCAATACCTGATTGATGTGTACGCTAAAGTCGAGAGTCAGCTTCTCCTCTACATTCATAACAATAAGAAATGTTAAGGGCTGAAAATTATGTTCATTTCCAAGATGCTCTTATGACAGATGGTGCTATTCAAAACATAGGACACATTAGAATTGTCCCATCATCATTCACAGGTTGTCCTCGATATATGCATGAACGAACACAATATGCTAAGACATATGTCAAGACATGGAAACTACTTTTCGTCACATTCACCTGCAATCCTAAATGGGTGGTAAAAATTGAACCCTTCCTGTGTTGCATTTTTTTGTTTCGCATCTACCCTCCTCAATGCAGGAAGAACTCATTTCATCTTCTAAACCTTGCAATGGAAGAATCTCAAAAGAACAACATTTCTAAAACCTCTGCAATGGCAACAGTTCTCAAACAAGCATAATTCATTGTTTCGGATGAGTGCACCGTCACATCGAGTAGCTCCCGAGGTACTTGACCGTACCCTGCAAGACATAAAAAACGCTCATGGAAGGAGTAAGAGATTTTGGAGGAATTTTCGTCAAACTTTGCGCGTTATCTACAAAAGATCAAAAGCTGTTGATTCGAATGCATGCTTAAAAAGTCAAATCGTACCTTTGGACACATGTGACAAAACTTCACCTGACAAGCAATATCAGAGTACTTGTACAAGGTGGTCATAGAGCTTTTTAGAATTGGTAATGGGATATTAACATACAATTCAAGACTTCAGCTACATGCAATTCCATGCAGCCAAATGATACATTCTCATACGGATTTTATGGATAAAGTATTTCCTAATTTACTTGTCAATTACAGTGAATGACCTATACTAGCACTGTCAATTACAGATAAAGAGCTATACTAGATCTCACAAATGAAATGGTAGATAAATCCAATCATGAACTTGTTCAAAGGTTAACGGATACCTCAGCAATGACTTTTCGATCAATTCACAGCAGCCGATGAAGATCAGGTTGTTCAATACACTGTTGAGGCAACAATCAT
>JAOPJW010009660.1:17782-30098 GCA_027122535.1 Octopus maya | reverse complement strand
CTTCTTCTTCTTTGTCCATCCTCCTGCTCAGTAATACTTTGGTTTTTGCTAGTTTAATTCTAAGGCCCTTTGATTCTAGACCTTGCTTCCACACCTATAACTTCTCTAGTTCTAGTAGTGATTCAGCTATAAGAGCATGGTCATCAGCATAGAGGAGTTCCCAGGGGTAGCCTGTCTTGAATTCCTCTGCTATTGCCTGGAGGACTATAATGAATAAGAGGAGGCTGAAGACTGATCCTCAGTGAACCCCTACTTGTAACCTGAATTCTTTACTGTACTTGTTGCTAACCCTCACCTTACTGACAGCATCCCTGTACATGGCTTGTACAGCTTTCACCAACCACTCATTTATCCGTAATTTCCACATTGGCCACCACCAGATAAGGTATCGTGGGACTCTGTCAAAGTCTTTCTTCATGTCAACAAAAGCCAAGTACAGACGTTTATCTTTGGCTAGGAATTTTTCTTGCAGCTGTCTTACCAGAAATATAGCATCAATGGTGCTTCTACCTGGCACAGACCCAAACTGCATCTCATCTAAACTAACACTCTCCCTTATTAGTTAGGCTATGATACTCTCTGCAACTTCAATCACCTGATCCAACATTTTTGATACCTCTGTAATTACTTCTATCTAAAGCATTACTTTTACCTTTGTTGCAGTTGACTATGTTGCTGACACACCTGTCATTGGATATGACTCCTGGTTAACTATATGACTAACTAGACCATAGCCTACACCACCAGATATTTTAAGCATCTCAGCAGTGTTTCCTGAAGGGCCATAGTCTTTCCCTGTCTTCTTATCTTTAGTTGCTTTATCTACCAAAGTACTGTCAATTCAAACAGCTGGTCCCTCAGGTGGGTCAACATTTGGCAGACTCTCTCTCTCCCATTCATTCTCTTCATTTAACAACCTTTCATAGTGGCATCTGTAAGTCTCTTTCTTTGCAGCCCCATTAAATGCAAGTGAGCCATCATCCATGCAGGCACATTTCTCTCCTATGACATCATGATTCTCTCTCACACAATGTCTTGCAATTTGAAACACTTCAAGTCTCTGGTCCTCATGATGCCGAACATTTGCAAATCTCTTCTTTTCTGCTTGCCCTCTGGCTAAGTAAACCTGTCTCCTAGCTTCCCTTCTGGTTATCTGATACAATTTCCTGTTACCCCACCACTTTCAGTCCTTCCAGGCCTGTTTTTTGTCCTTAATGGTCCTGTCAACTACATTGTTTCACCACGATGTCACCTTAGGTCAAGAAGGGACTTTGCACCAGCCACAGGTCTGGTCAGTAGCCCTCAACAGGTTGACCCATAGGAACGTCCAATTGTCATCCATGTTATGTGATGCTATACCCTCCTCTATTTCGTCAAAAGCTTCAAATAATACATCTCTAAATCTCTGTCCATTCAGAAGATCCTTAAGCTTTCAGACCCTTCCTTTGCACACTAGTTGTCTTCTGGGCACCCATTTAACCCTGATCCTGAGGTTGCTAACAACTAATCTATGTTGTGAGGTACATTCTTCATCTGGGAAGGTTTTGGCATTTATAAGCAGCCATCTCTCCTGTTTCCTGGCGAGAGTGTAATCAATCTGACTAGTGTGCCCACCATACTGGTAGAGGAACAAGTGATTGACAGTTTTCCTGAAGTTAGTATTACAGATCATAAGATCATTTGCATTACAGAACTCAAGCAGTCTAGTTCCTTCCTCATTGTGGGCACCAAATCCAATGCCACCATGTACACCATAGAAGCTGTGGTCCCTGTCATTCGTCAACGAGGTTGTCTGCAAGAGGGTGTCAGAAAATCACTCTCTCTGTTCATCAGGTAGACCTAACGGAGGGGTATAGGCCAAGATAATAGTTGTTAGGCCATGCTGCAGCACTAGTCTAAGCTTAAGTATTCTATCACACATTCTGACTACCTAGGTTACCTTATCAACCCATTTCTCAGCAAGGTGTACACCCATGTCCCCAACCCTATCACTGTTCGCTACCCAGAAGATCTTATAACTATGTTCATTGCCTGTGAGGAACCTAGCAGAACCTCCTCTCCACCTTACCTCTTGGATGCAACACAAATCTACACGCTTCTGTTCAAGCATTTCATGTGTTTCAGTAACAATTAGAAATTGATTACTGCATAATTGTCATAGAAACAAGTGTTAGGATACTATAAGGAAATAATTTCAAACTCTATTCTTTGTCTTTTACATGTGTGTATATATATTTACTATTATTTAAAATAATTCATGTTTGTTACAGACTTCTTGTAATGCATGTGCAATGGTACACACTAATCAGCCAGAGTTAGCTGAAGCATATCTACACATATATGCCCTTAGGAATTTCTTTTCCTCATAACTTTCAGAAACATGGATACATTTTAATGAACTTTTCTACAAATATGCTTCAGATGGTGTAGATATAGTGAAGAATTGGATTATATTTGAATTTGTTGTGATTATAAATTTTTCAAAATTGTATATAACAGTATGTAACTGGAGTAAAGATTATTTGCCAACATAACATGATAGTATTGGTTTAGGATGAATGTTGCTGTAATTTATAGCCTCAGGAGACATTATCTCCAGTTGGTTATACAACATGATCTGTATCCTTATATTTTCGAACAAGGGTATTTAGCACCCCCACTCAGCTCAAAACAATATCTACGTATCGTGATTTCTGGATTATTATGTAACTGCATGTTATACAAAGAGTACCAGAGAGGCAATTATACCTGTCCAAGATTATTGTAATATTAGAATATCATTACTATACATCTAATAAGCTGGCTGCTAACTAATTTTATTCCTGACTGAAGGAGACACCTGTAACAACACTTTGAAGACCCTTATTAAGCACTGTTTGTTGTAGCTGACTAGATTGCAGAATGCAGTCAGAGCTTAGCTTCCTTTATTTGCATTAATTTGTGAATATACACTTGTATAATGTTGAACATATGAGGTGGTATCAAAGGATCCTAGAATAGTTATGTTTAATAAAAAATAACTTATTTACCTAAGTTTTAACATCATTTCCTTTGAAAAATTCACCTTACACAGCAATATACAGCATTCCTGCCATGCTTGGAATCCAGCCTGGAAGTAATTTTCTGGAAGCGAGTTGAGGACCTCCTGCAATTTACTCTGGATCTTGACAACAGTGTTAAAATGGTGACCTGCATTTTCATCTTAAAGAAGATATAGAAGAGAGTGAGGAGAGCTCAGTGAAACATCCAATTTTTCGTGCCCCACAGATCCAGTTGCTTTCACTCAAATGCTTCAAAATGTCACAGTAGAACTCTCAATCGACAGTCTGGCCCTGGGGGATGAATTCTCGATGCACAATACCACATTTCCAGGGGTGATGCTCATGGCAGGTCTTCCAAATTGTTCATCATCTTTCAAGGAATTTTTTCCACTTTTGAAGTGCCCATGCCTGTCAAAACATTACATATGACTGTAAGCTTGAAAAAGTATGCTCAGTATCTCTGAAGCAGACTTTCCTGTCCATGACAAAATCGTAGACTACAGCATACATGTGATCATAAAAACACAAATTTCACAACTTGTGAAGTAAACACAGTGATGTTACTTGACAAACTGCTTCATGAAGGTCATTGCTAGTTCTCACTGCACACACAACTGTGTGCTGCCATCTGTTGGTATACTACAGAGCTAATCTGAGAACTTTTTGATACCACCTTGTATAAATGTAAACACATATGTATAATTTCTTCCATACTGAAATTGATATTTCATGAAGATGTTTACAAAATAGCCATAATCCTATGTTAGTTACATGGTTAAATAAATATATATTCACCTTTTATACCCCCCGGTTTTATGGTTTTGTGTGTGTATGCGCTTACATCCATTCGTGTGTGTATATGTTTTGTTTCAAGAAAAGCAAGTTGTTGTTAAGCATATCATTGTGATCATTATTATAGATGTCTGCTGAAGGATCTATTTCATCCTGACAAGGTTGTTACCTGGCAGCATAGTGATGGTTATGATTAATTTCTTATCCCAGCTATTTCCTCTTGAAGTACACCTGTTCATTATTACAATCAATATGTATCTACAGTTGCACTTCTTATTTATCTATGGCTTGCTCTGGGTGCAATGAATGTAATCCTTTCCAACAATGTTCTTACATATTGAGCAGGACCATTTACCTGGTGGAAACAGAGTCATACCCACTTTCTTGTTAACAACTTGGTCTTTGCTAGAGTAACTTTAAAACCCTTTGATTCCAGGTTTTGTTTCCATACTTGGAATTTCTTTTCTAATTCTGCTACAGATTCTACTATAAAAGTAAGGTCATCAGAAAATAGTTTCTACGGACAGCCAGTTTTAAATTCTGCTGTTATGATCTGGCAGACTATGGTGAATGAGGGGACTGAGAATTGAACCCCTACATGCACATTAAATTCATCACTGTACTTATAGCTGACTTCACCCTACTGACAGCACCCCTATGCATGGCTTGTACAGCTCTAACAAGCCATTTGCCTACTCCTAGCTTCCTTAGGAACCACCAGATAACAGAACAAGGGACTCTGCCAAAAGCTTTCTCCAGGTCAACGGAAGCCAAGAACAATAGCTTACATTTACTTAGATACCTCTTCAGCTGTCTCACTACAAAGATGGTATCTCTTGTATTCTTCCCTTTCACAAAACCAAACTGCATCTCATCTAATCTAATTCTGTTCCTAATCAATTGAGCTATAACACTCTCTGTAACTTTCATGACCTAGTCCAGCAGTTTGATACCTCTGTAATTGCTTCTATTTAAGGTGTCTCCTTTACCCTTGTAGCAGCTTGTATTCTACAACACTAGCCATTGGGTATGACTCCTTCCTGGGGAACCTGATTAACTGAGTGAATGACTAGGCCATAACCTACTTGACCTGTCATGTGTGGGAAATGAAAAGAGGTTCACCTACCTTCCTCTCTCGTCTGCGCCTGTCTAGTAGTGGTCACTCTCGTGATCCAGCCATACTCTGAAATTAAATGCTGTGTTGTTGTCCAACAGCAATTCGTCCACAGAGCCCCACTCTAAGAATACCTTATTTAGAATATGTGCCATCTTGTCCGCAGTGCCTGTCCTCATTTCCCTCTAAATGGTCATCCGGCTCGGCCCACAATCGACCATCGAGAGATACGTCCCCTGCCAGTAGTGTGCTACATCCACTGCTAATCATCACCAGTTGTGCTCTACCGAAACATTTCCCTGCTTATGCACACCCAGAGCAGGGTCGATGGATTGACACCTTTCACAATTCCTGACCACCTTCTGGATGCTCCATCTGGTTATGTCAGCATCAATCCTCCTGGTGAGATACAGGGTCCTATCCATGCCCATATCCATGGCATGCAGTCTCCTTAGCTCGGAGTCATTTAACTGATACACCATAGCTACTCCTTGCTTTGATTCTTCCGGCTCCCCTAACCAGGCCTTTTTTACCCTGGTTAGAGCATCTGTTTTGTTTCTCTCTGAAGGCACAAAGACTACATTCAGCTTCAGGCTGAACTCGCCAATCAGCTCCCCTAGAATCCCTAGGCGACGCTTCACTAAGCATTTCTACAGCCCCTTTGGTTCACACCCTCTTCTCATAAGTGTTCAGCGATCCTACTCAGCCAAGCACAGTAGATGAATCTGTTCTGATTTTATTGGAGCACAGCCCCCATTTCAAGGCCAGATTCACTCCCTTCAGCACTGCTTCCAACTCAGTGACATTGATGTGGTTGTAGTTGTCTGCTTTTCGAAGCCAGGCCGCATCTTCCACTTTGGTACCTCCAATTTCCAACACAATGACTATCGCAATGCTGCTAGCATCACACCATACGGTCCCACTATTTGATTTGGGCAAATGCCAGTTCCCTTTGACTGGGTCTTCCGCTCTTGTCCTCTCCAGGATTTCTCACATCATCGCCACTGTCCTCTCTCTCACCTTGTCTCCCCAGTTATCCCCTTCTGCTCATCTCCTGGTGTAACTACATGCTGTATGCAGCCACCCTGCGATTGTGTAGTGACCTACTAACTTCCTGCACATTGAGAACAGTTTTCTCCTGCTCCTGGATCTTGTTCCCCCTTTGAAACACCAACTTACCTGTTTTGTTTCCTTCACCTGTGCTGCACCACCAACCATTGGCTCTGGTGGCTTCACAATCAACCCAAATTTCTTCAAGTGTCTCACAACCACGGAGGCAAGCACTACAGTCACATCCACTAGGATGTCATCTATGTAGGAACTGGTAGCCCTTCTTATCCTATCCACTGTCGCCATGATCTTTGACACAGAATTCAGCCCAAAACCCAACCTTGTCAGACAATATGTCTGGCCCTTATATTGCACCAGTTGGTACTGTCACAGTTTGTCGCTCACATGGAGCTGCAAATATGCTGACTTCAAGTCAACGATTGGCACCGCCTTAGTTGACTGCCTCCATACGTGCAGCATCTCATCGCAGACGTCAGTTGCTTCACCACCTGTGTGGCACGATACATGGCCATTCATCTCCCAAAAATCCAACAGTGGTCTAACTTTACCCTTTGTTGACTGCACCACTGTCATTAGAGGTGGTACTCCGCTCACCACCTCCTCTTTCCATGGGACACCTTTTTCAATCCACTTCTCTACCTCTTTTGAATGCTCCCCAAAAATCCTTGTCTTCAATAGCGTAGGCAGTGCAGCTCCTTGCGAGGCTCTGCTCCTGCTCATATTCCCGACTCATGGCACACAATGCCTCCATGGTACCAAACGAAACCATGTCTCCTCCAACACTGACACCTCCAAGGTGGTCGATTGCATCTTTCCCCATTACCACATTGATCAGGATCACTCAGAGCCATAGTGTTGTGCCTCGCACCATTATATCCACATCGCTGCTTTGCATTTGATTTTGCTGCCATTGACCACCTGAATGCTACGCATCCCCTTCCATTTCTTTGTCACCCTCAGGGTCATGAGAGTTGTTGTGCAGCCCGTGTCCATGGGGTCCTTGAATGTATTTCTCTTGACCAATGACTTCAACTACGGGCAGTGACTTCACCAACGCCTCTACTCATTTGCAGGAGAAGTTTGGGAGACAACTTTCCCGTGGACTTTTCCCTGGCTACAATTTCAGGCGATATGCCCAGTTTGTTTGCACTGGTAGCAAACTGGTTCAGGCTCCGTGCAGTTCTTTGCAATGTGTGGTCCTTGGCACTTAAAACACCGGCCTGTGAACAGCCACTGTCATTCCACAGCAAGCCTCTTTTTGTCCTTCCCCAGCTGTCATGCAGATTTGTGGACTTGTGTAGCCGCCATCACCACAGCCTTCTGTTCAGTGTTTTGTGTCAACATCTAGGCTTGAATGATGAGCTCACTCATTGCCATTTTGTTGCCGCCTAGCAACTGTCGTAGTCACACCGGCATGTCATCAAGAAAACCATTCACAAAAGCCAGTCACGCTACTTTCTCAAGTCCCTCACCAGTAAGACCAGACGACACAACCAGCCTCCATACTTCTGCAGTGTATTCGTTGACCTGCTCCCCTCTCCATCTGACCATTTCCAGCTTAGCAAAAGTGGCATACTCTCCATCAGTGTGTAAGCCTCTCTCAAGTACTACTTGATCTTTGCTGCGCTCAGCTGTTCTTCTTCATCCATTTTGAGGTACAGTGCCAGCACACGTCCCTCCAAATACAGGGCCATGAGGCTCACTACATCTTTGATGTCTTGTAGCCTGGTCACAACTTTGACCTTTTGAATCCAGGCTACTACATCACCTTCGCCATAGAAAGGTCTGATGACATCACTGCCGATCCTTATCTTCACTGCCAACATATATCAAGGGGACAACGATGTCTGTATACAATTACTGAAATAGCTTGTTGTGCATGGGAAATGAAAAGAAGTTTACCTACCTTCTTCTCTCATCTGCACCCATCTAGTAGTAGTCACTCTGGGATCCTGCCCAACCCTCTCACCCAGTATAAGCAGCTGCTATCTCACCGACCTGAGAGCGAATTCCTTCACGTCCGTTTACAATGCCTCAGGTGGCCAAAAGTAGATGACCCTGTCCCCCCCCCGCATTCCCTTCTCACGCTTCCGCTTCCGGTCCGTCCCTTGACATTTCCCACATAGCCCTCTTCTTCCAGCTCACCCCCACATCACCCAAAAAGTTTATTTGCTGTTTCTAAAGGAAAGTAAGACAGAAGTATTAAACCTCAAGCAATTTATTTTATCAATGATATAATTGCCACTTAGTTTCAGTATCTTCTGCCATCTTGTGAGCAGATCCATTATTCCCCGCTCAAAAAAATTCCTGTTTTTACTGGTGAAGAACTCTTCTAGGTAAATTTTTACATCCTATCCAGAGTTGAAGCTCAGTTAATTCAAAATAGTTCGAAGATACCAAAACAGATGAAACTGCGAAGGAACTAAGTTGGGTGAATATGAAGGGTGAGACAAAACTTCCCCCTCTAGACCTAGACCTAGTAAAGTCTACTACATCTCCAAAGAGGTATGCAGTCTGGTATTGTTGTGACTAAAGGCAATATCCTTAGATGGATTGCTGTGTTTAATTTGTCCAGCTGGTCACTGTATACATTCGAATTGATGGTCTTGTTCATGAAAAGAACCTCATAAAAGACATCACCCTTCCAATCCCATCAAATTGAAAACATAATCTCCCTTGGGCAAAGTTCTGTTTTGGAGGTTGTTTGCTGTGATTTGTCTTACCTCATAAACATGATCGTTTGCACCCCACATTGTTAGAGACAATCCATGTTTCATCCTGTCACCATTCTCTTTAAAAAAGAGATTGTTGTCTTCACACATCTGCAATGAATCAGGGATGGACATTCATTTGGCTATATTCTCCTCATTCAGTTGCTGTGGTACACAAACATTGAACCTGCTGACATAATCAAATTGATGCAGATAGTTTTCAACACTTGATTTGGGCATTTGGAGAATATCTGCAATCATCCTGGTCGTATAACAGAGTTTGGTCTCGACTAACTCCTTCACTTTGTCTCTGTTGGCTGGCCAGAGTGACGTGCATTTTGAAGTGAAAAATTTCTTGATTGAAATCTTAAAAACTGATTTTGAAGCATGTGTTCAATAACAGCATCCCCTCTATATACAGCATACATCTTCCTGCTGATTCCTACTGCTTTTTTGCTTTATTGAAAATAAGAAAAACATGTGTCAATAATGTTTGTTTTGGTTCTCCTTTTTCAGGGTGATATCAAGTATATAAAATACAACCTGTCCTATTACAAGTTTGCCTTGAACTGTGTTAGCTATCCAACAAGTATGCATGTACTGGAGATAAAAGTGAATGATGTCAGGTATCTAAGGAGTATGTATGCACAAAGGAAAAAAAAACCAAAGAAACATTTTGGCCAAACCAACATATATGTACAATGAGAAGTACTCAATATTAGGTATAGAGTGGTAATAATTTGATCAAAGCTGAATAGATATCCAACAATTCATATTTTGTATGAACATTTTCCTATGTAGCTAACAAACAGGAAAAAAATAATATATTACAAGATGAAAAATAGCTAGAGTTTGGTTCTATGTTATTCATCCATAATTAGTTGAAACTGTTTTTGAAGTTACAGAGTTATTTCTATTTTTATATCTTTCACTTCAATCTCAAATTTGAAGAATACATGGTTAAAGAATTCTGGTTTGAGCCTTTGATAAATCTGTTTTGTGGGACCACAGCCATATTTTTAAAATAATTAAAGTTTCAATTGAAAATATTGGAGGTTGAATCCTTGAAAATATAAAAAAAATTTTTTTAATGATTAGATGACCTCTTTCTGTCATGCAGTTTTAAAATGTCTGCTATTGACAACTTGTACTGCTGTACTTAATACACACGAGAAAGCTCTTGAAATAAAAAACAAAAACTTAAATAAGAAGAGGAAAATAAATGTCTTATTAATTTGAAGGCTTGGTTGGGAATTTTAGTTAATCTAGACAGAGAAAATGTTAAAAGTAAGCAAAGTACAAATAATATGGAAAGTTCAGTTGCAGATGTATGGTTTAAAGATACTTTGTTTGCTTTTCTTTTCAACACTATTATATACTTGTCAAGTAGAGTATTTATCATATTTAGTATCCTTTTTTTATATTTTTGTAACACACAATCACTAAGCTTTGTTGTAGCTGTTGAATATCTTTGAGAAAACAGATTTTTCTTCTTTCTTCTTTAAAAAGAAAGAATCAAACAAATGAAAGATAAAAAGAGAAATAAAAGAAAGCTCTAATCATAAACATGATACAATTTAGAATATTCTGTTAAATGAAATATTTGAAATAGCATTTCTGTAATATTGAATGAATTTTTATCATCTTTTCTAGTTGCCTGAATTTGAACAGACATATCATATTCATTCCTTGGGGAGAAAAATAGAAATATAATCAAATGTGCTATTTGTGTCAGTGAATCATGATACAGCTCTTGTCAAATTTTTAATTAAAAAGTATAAGTGGAAGCAAGTTACAATTTAACGAAGTTTTAGTTAGAGCTTAGCAGTTATTAATTTAGATTTCTGAAGTTGTTGATATACATACAAATAGAAAACCATATGCATACCTACACATGTGTATATCTATTCATTGATTGCTTGGTCCCTTTATCCATCCATTCATCCATCTGTCCATCCGTCCATTCGTCCATCCATCCATCCATTCGTTCATCCATCCATCCATTTGTAAGTCTATCCTTCATTTGTGTGTGTGTCATCATCATCGTTATCATCATTTAACGTCTGTTGTCCATGCTGGCATGGGCTGGATGGTTTGACTGGGCTGGCATGATGGAAGGCTACACCAGACTCCAGTCTGATTTGGCATAGTTTTCTATGGCTGGATGCCCTTCATAATGCCAGCCACACTGAGAGTGTAATGGGTGCTTTGTGTAACACCGGGGTGCATCCACATGCCACCAGCATGGGGGCTAATTTGCATGACACTGGTATCTGCCATGGCTGCTATTTTACTTGGCTTGATGGGTCTTCTTCTCAAGCATGACATAATGCCAAAGGTCTTATTCATTGCCTCCATGGGGCCCGATCCTCAAAAGGAACTCAGCCATTTTGCCTCCATGAGGCCCAATGCATAAGAGGAACTCAGCCACTTTGCATCTGTGAGGCCCAACGTTCAAAAGATGTTCTCTACATGCCACCAGCACAGTCTCGGTCACCAGTCATTGCCTCTGTGAGTCTCAAAGTTCAAAGATCATGTTTCACCACCTCATCCCATGTCTTCTTGGGTCTACCTCTACCACAGGTTTCCACCAGTTAGAAATTAGCATTTCTTTACACAGCTGTCCATCCATGCACGTCAGATGACCATACCAGAAAGTTGTTTTCTTGCACACCACATCTGATTCTTCTTATGCCTAACTTTTCTCTGACCACCAGGTAAGAGATTGAGATACTCTGTTGAACATGTACACTGATATTGCACATTCAGTGAAGCATATTGGCTTCATTTCTTTCAAGCCTACTCATCTCCTCAGCTGTCATAGCCCATGTTTCACTGCCATTCAGCATAGCTGTTTGCACATAGGCATCAAACAATCTGCTGTTCACTCTGAGAGAGAGGCCCTTTGTTGCCAGCAAGGGTAGGAAACCTCTGAACTTTGCCCAGCCCAGTCTTACTCTCACAGCTATGCTCTCGGATCTTCCACCTCAACTACTAACTTAGTCACCTAGCTTGCCCCCTAGCAGTTGATGGAATCTATTTTCTGCACATTTTCTGTGTTTATTGTACCTGTAGCTCCTCCTCCTTCTCATCAAATTTCTCAATTAGGATGTCCCTAAATCTCTGGTCATATGAAGGGTTCTTAAGCTACCAAATCCTTCTTTTCTGGATTGGTCTGATTCTTAGCATCCTTCTGGCTTTGAGTCTAAAGTCGCTAATGACTAGTCTATGCTAGTGGGTACATTCTTCACCAGGGAGAGTCTTTGCATATATAAGCAACCATGAATCTCACTTCCTGATGAAAATGTAGTTAATCTGAAAGGTGGCGAGCTGACAGAAATGTTAGCATGCCAGGTGAAATGCTTAGCAGTATTTCGTCTGCCATTATGTTCTGAGTTCAAATTCCACCGAGGTTGACTTTGCCTTTCATCCTTTCGGAGTTGATAAATTAAGTACCAGTTATAAGGTAGCAAGCTGGCAGAAACGTTAGCATGCCGGGCGAAATGCTTTGCGGTATTTCGTCTGCCGTTACATTCTGAGTTCAAATTCCGCCGAGGTCGACTTTGCCTTTCATCCTTTCGGGGTCG
>JAOPJW010009330.1:293427-303625 GCA_027122535.1 Octopus maya | reverse complement strand
CTATGTTAGAGTCTGGCTCTTTCTCTATGGACAAGAAATACAGAAATGAAACTGATTGATAACATACATATATACATCCATACATATAAATATCTCTTTGAAAATCAAAGAAAAAGAAGACATCTATAGGCAATTGCCTCAAAACCTCCAGCTTCTGTATCTAGACTATAAATTCATATTCATACTAATAATAATTGGAGCACTAGGTTTTGTTAGTAAATGCTTGAATGAGAATCTGGATAAACTGGGATTTTCAGAAAGAGAAATTGACCGGTTAATTCGTACATTACAAGTGCAATCTGTGAATGGAACAGTAAAAATATGCAAAATTTTTCTGAAATTCCAAATGTGAATTTGTCTGTGTTAACTACATCCCAAAGATGGAGCCTTGTATCATTGCTGGAAACTGGCACCTTCCACAGTGGAAGATTTACAATATGTATATTAATGTCATAAAAGTAGCATTATGTTTACAAATTATAGAATGAGTAGTCAACATCCACAAGAGAAAAATATATACAGAACGAAAAGAAAAATGAGAAAAACTGTAATCATAAATCCATCGAAGCAAAAGCTAAAAGAAAATCAGATTTGCTGATGGCTTCAGCTCCAACTTTCTAAGTTATCATAGGAGAAGAGAAAAAAAAAAAATGTTATAACTAGTTGAGTCAGATAATTGGGTAAGAGAAAACTTCACAGAGTATTTGACTTCAACTGTAAAGGTGTTGAGAATATTAATTACTTTATTGATTTTAGTTTGAAGACTAGCTTGCTGGTCAGCAGAACAAAGGATGTAACAAATCCTTGAAGTTGCAGATCAGTAGGATATCTCATTTCTTTAGTTCTTTTAAAGATTATGTTTAATATATTTACTAAATATGTGATACTTCTCATATTGCAAGGATCATTATTTCTAATCTCATTGGGGGATATTCATAAAAATGTTTAAAAAAAAAAAAGAAAGAAAAAATAAAAAAAGAAACACATGCAGATAAAGTATGAATGGTATTTAAGATTTCATCGTTTTCTTTTTCTTTTATTTGTTGTGCATGTTTTCTTTCTTTTGTGAGTCTTCCTCTATTTGCTCTTTCAGCCTAACATTCTGTCAAGCTGAAAAATAAGCAACTTACTTTATTTTAAATATCGTTGATTTTATCTTCAGCGCACTTGATGTGTGAGTTTTAATAGCAGTAATTATTTACTCTGTCCTTGTACAACCATCATACTTACAGAGACAATAAAAAAATTACTGCATACTGCATGAGTTTTAACGAGTTTTTAATTTTTGTTGTAGCTGTTGTTGTTTTCTATTGCCGTTTCATGCAGTGAAAGCACGTGGCTTAGTGGTTAGGGCATTCAGCTCACAATTGTAAGGTCATGAGTTCAATTCCCGGTGATGTGTTGTGTCCTTGAGCAAGACACTTTATTTCATGTTGCTCCAGTCTACTCAGCTGGCAAAAATGAGTTGTACCTGTATTTCAAAAGGGCTAGCTTTGCCATATTCTGCATCATGCTGAAGCTCCCAGTACGTGTGTCCGTGGAGTACTCAGCCACTTGCATGTTAATTTCACAAGCAAGCTGCACCGTTGATTGGATCTACTGGAACTCTTGCCGTTGTAACTGATGGAGTGCCAGTTGTTTTTTTTACATACAGTAAGCTTTTCCAAAGAGACTTTTTGTTTCAAATTTCACTTTCACCAGATTATTATTTATATATCCAACTATTTTCCCCTGGGGAAGTTACTTTAACTTGGTCAAGCTTTGATCAGTTTGGATTGAGCCAACGTCTGTTTTACAGTAGTTATTCTCCATGTAATCCTGGTTGGAAGCCCTACCTTTTAAGATTTTTAACAGGGCTTAGAAAAACTGAAGGACCATTGCAATAAGTGTGTTAATCTGAGAGGGGAATATGTTGAATAAAATCATAATTAACTGATCCTCCTGTATTTTCTTTTTACCCAAAGCCAGGAACTTTTCAGTACACCTTCGTAATATTTTGTAGATTCATGACACATCGTCTTTTTCTTTCTGTTCAGTAAAATTAAAATTTTTTTCCTTGTCCTGGGTCAGTTACCTGGGCTGAGTCAGTTACCTAGGCTGAGTCAGTTACCTGGGCTGAGTCAATTACCTGGGCTGAGTCAGTTACCTGGGCTGAGTCAGTTACCTGGGTTCTGTGGTGCAGAAGTGACTGAGATCACATTTTCCTGAATAGGACACCTGTCCATTGTAGGGCTCAAGTACAATAATTTTGAGGGGAGGGGGCAAACTGATTACATGACCCCAGTAAGTGACTGGTACTTTACCATATCAGCCTCAAAGGGATAAAGGGTAAAGTTGACCTCAGTAAGGTTTGATTGCAGAATGTAAAGAGCAAGAAGAAACACACCTAAATAAAGATAACCTTGATAAGTGATGTACAAGCATTGCTAATACAGAAGAACACAGTATTGGCTTGTAAAATCGTTTATATATACTTTGCAGTGTATCATGATTGCACAACGAAATACTTTGTCCCTATAGATCATTAAATATGCATGTTTCAGTATCTTTAAAATCTCATTCCAACAGGACATAGATAGTTAATGAATTTCAGTCAAAATTCCAAATAGAGTTGTATAAGAAAATTAAATGAAGTAAAGATGTAATAAAAATATTTGTGAGAGGCCTATGGTGACTATGGTTACAGTTCCTTCCTCCAGACGTAACGAAAACAACAACAATGACATGTATTTGTTACAATAAGGATACTTTAATCTTGGCATTTGATAATAAATACCTTGAACGATGTGAAAACTCATGCAATTATGTATGCAGTCACGTCAATGGAATAATAATTCAGTTATGTTTTAATTTCAATATTATACAATTTTGCCTTGATCAGATGGTTTATTCCAATAAGGCTGATTAGCACATTTTCATGAGACACTAATGTTGGAAACATAATCAATGGTTAATTCAAAAGTAATTTTCTTCCCTTTTCTAATTACGGTAATGATTTACAAGATGGAAAAAAAAATGAAGCCCCAGGAATGTTAAATACTTATAAAAAAAGACCAAAAACTGATCTATATAAGTTTAATCTATAATGCAAAGATTTTAAAATGAAGTAACAGAATATCAAAGAATTACTGTTCTTCATAATTGAAATGGATTCCATGTATGGTATTCGGAAATATTTGAGTAATTCTAAATGAAATAGAAAATTATCTGAAATTGAGAATTATTTCGAAATAATTCAGGTTAAAAATATAGGACAAACTATGGTGTTATGAAATATCTTTTGTATTTCTATTCCCTGTTGTACAACACATTGACTTGTGTTTCACTGATACAGGTGACATATCAGTTTATCTATGAGAAGGGGTTTCTAGCTCCTTACGCAACCCTCCTCTCTTTCTGGTGATGACTTTTGGTGATAGCAGAAGACCCTTCTCACAGCAAACTGTTGACAATTACAAAAGATAGATAGGTAGGGAGGTAGGTAGGTAAGTAGGTAGTGTAGGTAGGTAGGTAGGTGGATAGATAGGCAGATAGATAGATAGATAAGATAGATAGATAGATAGAGAGAGAGAGAGAGAGAGAGAGAGAGAGAGAGAGAGAGAGAAGACTTGAGCCCAGTCACTGAGTAGTGGCCAGCAGTTTTGAAGAGAAGGGACTAGTTAATGTCATTGACCCCAATACTTGACTGATACTTTATTTTATCAACCCCCCAAAAGATGAAAGGCAAAGTTGGCATTGACAAGATTTGAACCCATAATATAGAGATTTAGAAGAAATAATGCTGGCACAGAAAGAATACAAGAAAAGACATGACAATCTAGGGAGAGCAACTGATAAATGATATGAACATGAACCTAATAAAGTACTAGAACATACGAAATGCAAGAACTTGTGGGACTTCAACATTCAGACTGACAGAGTAATAGAAGCTAAAAGGCTTGATTTAGAGAGTAGAAAGTACCAGATAGTTGACTTTGAAAAAATTAATATGAGAAGTATAGAAAAAATAGCAAAGTACTAAGACCTAGCTATTGAATTACAGAGACTATGGAAAGTATGGGTAAAATGTATCTGAGTAGTTATAGGTGCATTGGGAACTATCCCTAAAAATCTGATCAGATGGATAGAGGAAATAGGCATAAAACCCAGTTTAGTACAGCTGAAGAAAACAGAGTTATTAGAGGCAGCTAGGATACTTTGGAGGGTTCTTGGCATCTAAGATTACTTGTAGCTTGTTGTTAGGATATTTTTCTTTTCAAACAGCCTAATCTTTTGAGTGTATATGAAAACGATTGTCTATGTGATCTCAAATTTTAAAACAAACACATAATTTTCTGTTTTCTTAAACATTATCTAGAACAACACTATGTACAAATCGAAATATATGGTACCCTAGGCATAACACCTACATGAACTTCTAACTTGTATCTTGAAGTCTCTGCGTGAGACTTGGATCCAACTTGTACAAATGCAAAGCAAAAGTCAAACATAAAATAATAATCATTCTACTATAGGCAGAAGGCCTGGATTTTGTGGGGAGAGGGACAGTCAATCACATCGACCCCAGTACTCAACTGGTAGTTAATCTATTGACTTTGAAAGGATGAAAGGCAAAGTCAACCACGGAATTTGAACTCAGAATGTAGTGGTAGACAAAATATTGCTAAGCATTCTGTCTGGCATGCTAATGATTCTGCCAGCTTGCCAACTTAATAATAATAATGATAATTATAATAATCCTTTCTACTATAGACACAAGGCCTGAAATTTTGGGGGACGGGATGTGTCGATTACATTAACCTCAGTGTGTAACTGGTACTTATTTCATCGACCCTGAAAGAATGAAAGGCAAAGTCAACCACAGTGGAATTTGAACTCAGAACATAGTGGCAGATGAAATGCCACTAAGAATTTCATCTGGCGTGCTAATGATTCTGCCAGCTTTCTGCCAGCTTTCTGCCTTAACAACAATACTACTACTACTACAACTACTACTACTACTACTACTACTACTACTACTACTACTACTACTACTACTACTACTAATAATAATAATAATAATAATGATGATGATGACGATGATAATAATAGTAATAGTAATGTTACATGATCACTAGGTAATTTTCTTATCACTGATATAATGACGTCCAACTATTAGACTGTTGACCTGTCGCCGTCACTCAGAGGATTTCAAAAGCTGAGACAAACAGACATAAATATCCCACTCCTTTATCACATTATTGTTGTATTTGTCTGTGAACTCAGTGATTTAACAGAATGGCTTTGTTTTGTTTGTTTCAAGTGACAGATCATCTGGAAACTTTGTCTGCGATGCCATGTCATGCATCACTTGTTTCCTGTTCTCGGAGAAATAAAAATCACCAAAAGTAATGTTATTGCACTCAGCATAAGCGAAATATTCGACCATGCCGGCCATACTTCAGCCCCACAAAATATGACGGTGATGGTGTTGATGATGATAATGATGATGCCAATGATGATGATAATGATGATAATGATGATGATGTTGATGAGATCTTCCACCTAATAATAATGAGAAGACTTATTTTATTCAAGTTAGGTACCCCCTACTTTGCCTACCTTGGCAGTACGTTCCTGATCTATACCTACATACGTTCGTACGCATACATCACCCAACACATATACGTGTGCGTAAATCTGTGTATTTATAAATACTATGTTTGTGTGTCTTTATATATGAATGTTTTTTCTCTTTTTAATTCAGAGTAAATTTTGACTGGTCACCTATTTGATTGCAAGTCAATGAAGGAATTACTGACATTGATATTACTGATATTGATGTTGTTGGTGTTGATGTTATCACCTTCATAATAATTGTGTTGGTATAACATATTACACAGAAAATTTCTTCTATATCTTAGTTTAGAAATTTTAACTTTTGATAAAATTTTATTAGTTTAAATTTTAAAACCTGACTAATCAGGTGAACATGAATTTACTTGACATCATACCATGTGCTAGAAATAGACCACATGTGTCTAAGAGAAACAGACATTCGGTAAGAGTGCTGATTTGGAAACCGGTTCGTGGATAATAATGTTTTACTTCTGTAATTTTCACTGTCTTGCCCACATACGTTTTGGTATTTCGCTGAATTTCGTTTTCAGAACAATTAGGTCTTAGTAGACACATGTAGTCTATTTCTAGCACATTAAATGTTCACTTTAGTGGTCAACGTTATATATAAAAATATACTTTAATCCCCTAAGATCTCGGAGATTTTTCTGAATCTCTCTGATTCTTTAAATGTGCTAGCTTCCTGGTAATAAATCGATATTAATTAATATATGATTTTTTACCCTATGTTTTAATTTGATTAACTATTACCAAAATGCAGAAAAATTTTTTACACATTTACACTTTAGTCCTGTTTTTTCTTGTGCATGTGCGTATATAGACGTGTGTATGAACCTTTTTGTGCGGGTATGTATATATTTTTTGGCGAATGTGTGTGTGTTTAAAATGAGGGTGGATGTGTAGATATACATATAAGCGCAAGTACGTGGGTGTGCGGGCGCGCATGTGTATGTATGGACTTGGGCGCTTACGCGAATACTCTGGACATTTTTCCTCCCTCCCCTCACTTAGCGGTCATTCTAATGTCTCTTTTGTCTTAATAATGGTCAATCACACAGCAATTTCCCTTTGTCTTAATAGTGGTCATTTTCATAGCAATTTTTTTCGATGGCCAGATAACTGAAGAGGTGGCGGCGTGGGTTTCCGCCCCGACATCCGAAACTCGGAGTTTTATCATAGCTACCGAATAATTGTCACATATTATATTTACAGATAAATTCCTCTATTTACATAATATCGAGGTCTCTTTCATTCTTTGTTGTCTTACCATTTCTATCAATATATATATATATATGTGTGTGTGTGTATGTTTGTGCACACGCGCGCACGTGTGTGTATGTATTATTAAGCAAGAAAATTGAGAGATTTAATGGATAAAATTAATTTGTTAATTAATTAACATTGCCTACTATTGTTTCAATTCACACTCAATTGAAGATTTTGAGTGGAATATCATCAGAGCGACGTATGAGCGTTCAAATTTTACCGAATGAACTGCACAACGGATATAGATGGATGGATGGATGGATGGATGGATGGATGGATGGATGGATGGATGGATGGATGGATGGATGGATGGGTGGACGGATTTATATATATGGAAGGTATATTGGGATATTGGGATCGGACTTTGCACAGCCTCTGCCGACCAAATTTCATTCACAATGTTTTGCTTAACGTGAAGCTATAACAAGACAGTCGACAAAAGTGTCATGTATTGAGATCGAATCTGAAACCACATGATTCCTTGGTGAGGTTTTTAACAGACTTTCAAGCTACCTCAATAAGCAAATGTGTGGGGGAGTTGTATGCGTGTGTGTACACAGAAAGCAAAAGCAAAGAAGGGAAGGAAGAAGAAAAGAGACACTGTGGTATATGTATGTGAGGCAGTGAATGACTTATAACACTTTCACAAGCGACAGCATGCTTGACTATGTGTGTGTACAAGTTGGTAGGTGTCAAGCATTTTGATTTTCAATTTATATGAAAGGCCTTAGAAAGCTATAAGGCAATCTCTTATAAAATTAACAATTGAAGCGATAGCAGAATAACAGAGGCAATAGTAATACACGAAGCGCAGGCAGTGATTAAATAATGCAATGGAGATAACGGCAATTAAATTTAAATAAATTGATAAACGCTAACAGAATCTAGAGTGTTTACATGACAGTATTATACAATTATCTGGACGCTCAACTATAAATTAAATTTCAAAATACACTACTAACCATATGATTATCAGCTTCCAATGAAAATAAGTTATTTCATTAACTGAAATTACTGAGTATTTTCCCCTTAGGCACAAGGGTTTGATTTGTTTTGTTGTTTATATCTTGTTTTGTTTGTTTGTTGTTTGGTGGGTAACAAAATGCTACTTCGAAGGTTATCAACAATTTCAAGTAGTGGAAATAACTTTGATTGAGAATCGCGACCAGTTCTTGAAATCGGCTTTTTGAAATCGGCTTTTTGAGCACAGAGCTTAACCGTTTTTTTTTTTAACTAATGATATTCTTTAAATAGTCGTGTTGTCATTGTTGGTCGTGTTGCATATAAGATTGTAGAGGATCTACATTTGACGATTTGGTATTTATCTAATGTTTCTAAAAAAGAAAGCCAATCCACATGTTTTCAAGCAACAGTCATAGAATATTTAGAAGAAAAAGTTAAACGATTACTGTGAAACATAACGAATCTAACGTTTCGAGTTCTGACTCTTCATCTGAGATATATCTGTTTCAGAATTAGGCACAATGACGGGAATATTATGGAGAGTGTCCAGTCGATTACATCACCCCCACTACTTGCTGGTATTTTATATTATTGGCCCAGAAGAATGCAATGCAAAGTTCGTCTCGACAGTTTTTGAACTCAGTACTTAAAGAGTCGTAATTATACGCAACAGGACATCCAACGATCTCATATACTGCCAATCCAGCATCCTTCATCTGAGATATAGTTGTTTCTAAATTAAGCAAAAGGTGAACGATTTTGTGGGTAGAGAAATAATTGGTTATATCAATCGCGGTACATCATTTTTATCGAACACAGAGATGAAAAATAAAGTGGATTTCAATTCCGAACTTAAAGAGCAGAAACAAATATAGCTAGGCATTTTGTCTGTAACTTTAACATTCTACTAATTCACCGCCTTTCATTTGTGGGATAATGAGAGACGAATTTCTCAGATTATAATAATTCAGGATCCGAAGTATCTGACTAGAATCCGCATCAGTAACAATTAATCTGTAGGAGAACTTGTAGGAGAGCCATATGCTAGCCATACAGAAATTATAATCAGAATTTCATGCTGATTAAATACTCATTATTTATGCAGTGCTCTCGTTATGTAGCATTGCTTTGCACAAATAAGTGCATGATAATTCATGATAATACAAATAAGTGCATGATATACAAGAGGGTAATTCCAGCACAAGCGTATTCGGTTTGAACAATTGAGACAGACCTCTTGCTTACAGACACTATATTCTAATGATGGCAGGTTACTGAGAATGATGCCCTCTTAGGGTGGGTAAAAGTGAGAGAGAGAAAATGAAAAAGAGAAGACGAAATGAAGAAAGGGTATACAGACTGATAAAAGAAATTGAATGTAAGTTAAATAAAAATAACAGGATTGTTACCCTTAATTTAGAAATAAGTGTTTTGTTCAAAATCCAGCTTAATACTATCTACACTTCTACAAATAAAACAGCAGATGACGAGCGGACATCAAAAGAGTACACAGAAAATGATTAATAATCCGAAAAAATATACAAATCTATAATCTGTTTACGTTCTCTACATGAGACATTAACAAAAATTTATATTTTTAATCCCATACTAAAGGTAGGGGGTAAATTCTTATCAAAATACTCACCTCCTTTCGATATATAGCAAATTTTGATTCAAAATCAATTAAATTAAGAGCTAAAAATCGACACTTGAGTTTTATAATCTCGGAAAACAACATTGATTAGAAAATTTGGTAGGTCTTCCTTGATCAAGTGGCAAAATACCACATTTATTCCACACTCGTAGTAAAAAATGAAAAAGATGTGACACAATTTTAAATATCATACTTCTTTAAAAATTAGAAAAGTATTACCCTTCGAATAATTAATCTCCTCTTTGTGATCATCACCTGGTATATTATTTCTGGAATTACTCATAGCACTGGACTTGATTTTTATTAAAAACCTTTACCTCTAAACTAAGGATAACGAAATTGTTATATTCATTAGGCTAAAAAATGATTTTGCCACTTTTAGAAAAGTCTTTGAATAATAGCTTCTATTTCTGATGTTCCAGATTATTGTCATGATTTTAACAATCTGGAAACTGTGATTTGTTTAATCTACACGGAACAATACATAGAAACACCGGAATGTTCTAGATTAATTTTGCAACAAGTTCCTTCAGAACATCAGATCTATTAGCCACAAGAAAATGACTCACACTCATACTCGTAATGGTGTCTTACTGTCTAACGCAGCTGGGAATGACAGCTTCTGAGAGAACGGAATTTCTTTCAGGTAACAGCAGAAATCATGACTATAGCTAAGGTTGCAATAAGAAAGAAGTG
>JAOPJW010009180.1:86719731-86730212 GCA_027122535.1 Octopus maya | reverse complement strand
AGACTGTCCCGTTGATCAGATAAACAGGAACCTCATCGTCGTAAGCGATGGAGTGCCATTAAGAAAAAAAGGAAATGTTCCATATCGTAAGGCAAAATGTCGTGAGTTTAGTATAAGCAGTGAAAGCTAAGACAGAATAATTGCTATTATATCGTGTAGTGACTTTGACCTGGACTCATGCGTAGTTTGATAACAACAAACTGTGTATCAGTGTTTATTTGGTCACTTGGCCCCCAAATCTGTGAGATCCACAAATTCCGTTGTTAGAACGGGATTAACACTCAGTGTGACCCTAATAACTAAAAAATTTTCCTGTCCCTATATACGATCATTTTCCGTTTTCTTCCAACCACTTGAAGGTTTATCTTGCTCCAGTCGATTCAGCTGGCCAAAATGAAGTGCGGCTGTAATTGAAACGGACCAGCCTTGTCATATTCTGCGTAAGGCTGAATCTCCCTAAGAAATACGTTAATGTTATGCATGTCTGTGGAGTACTCAGCTACTTGCGAGTTAATTTTATCGTCGTGTGGTAACGAAAAGTGAAATTTTGTATGCATAATAATTGGAACTTCAGAAGGTCTGTACATTACCATCTATGATTTTTTTTCTGTTAACTGTTTGATCTTGGTCGAAGTTTTTTTCGTTTGTGAAAAACCAAATTAAATCTTCAGCTGGATTTTCAGTTGGTTTCAGAGCCTTTTAGTGATTTTCTTTTGATTTTTCTGACAAACTGACCTTTCATCATTGTATAAGACTTATATCTGATGTTATCTGATGTCTTCGTGGACAACATTTCTGACTGTTCCTTCTGACACATGGAGATCTTTTGCAATTGACCTCATGGACTTTCTGGGATTGTAATCAATGGTCTGTTGAACTCGCTGGCTAAATTCAGGTGTTCTGATGATTTCAGTGTTTAGAATGCTTTTTATGCTTTAATGCTGTTGATACGTTTCCATCTTCAGTCTTTAGTTCCTTACAAACTGCCATTATAGTTTTCTGAAACAAACGATTGTACAGAGTTAGCAAAAAATGCAGCAAAGATCCAAAAAAGATATGTCCTCAAATACCTTACGCACTCTGTATATGCGCGATGAGAAGTAAGTCAAATAAAGGTATTAAAGATAAATTCTTGGTTTAATGAAACTGTATCCACTACGAGGTACGGTAAGCAAGTGCTTGGTAGCAACTGCCGTCGGCTTCGAATGAAGTGGGAGAAAAAATTACAAAATCTCCTCCAGATTTGTGTGTATGTGATTGCGTGTGAGTCTGTGCGTGTATAGCATTGTATTCGGTATTGTATCGATGTAATGAAGGATGTGCCTCATTTGTGCGTTAGCTTGTGTTGGTCTGTCCAGGCACTCTCCAGTTCCTCTCTCTCTCTATCTATCTCTCTCTCTCTCTCTCTCTCTCACACACACACACACACACACACACACACACACACACTTCACACACACACTTATACCATTACTATCATAGCTTCTGGTCTTCTAAAGGAGCAAGCTACTTCCAACCAAGCAACTCATCACTCCTCTACTAGTCAACCCTACTTTACCACCATCCTCCGCACCAACCCCTTTATTACTTCCTCTCTATCTAAACTTGCGACCTCTACACTACTGTCCATATCTGCCTTTTTTCTTGTAACTCAGGACATTAATCGCATGAACCTCACCAGTCTCGATGCGTCTTCAAAGAACATGAGCACTGCCCTCAACTTCAATTATGTAAGAATAAGTGCCCCACCACCACCACCACCACCACTGCCTTAATTTTTAACATGAGTAAACCACGGGTATTTAAGCTCTGAATAATTCGTCATAATGATTTAGTGTATCAAGAACAAGAGTCAGTCAATAGTTTCATGAACGATGAACGGGAGACTGACAGTATCACTATTTGGGGAACTAAATAGGTTATGCTCTGTGGAAGTCATCTTTAGATAACATTGTCTCTGTTAGAGACTCATGAATATTTCCAAGTTGCCTCTACAGACTTAGGTACGAATTTTCCGGAGCATTGGGGTCGATGTAATCGACTTATCCCCGCCCCTAAAATTGCTGACCTTGTGTAAAAATTTGGAACCATTATTATTATTATTATTATTATTATTATTATTATTATTATTATTATCAAGCTGGCAAAATCGCTAGCACGCCGATGCTTATCAGTATTTCGTCTGCCGCTACGTTCTGAGTTTAAATTCCGCCAAAGTCGACTTTACCTTTCATCCTTTCGGGGTCGATAGAATAAGTACCAGTGAAACACTGGGGCCGATATAATCGAATAGTCCCCTCCCACCAAATTTTAGGCTTGTGCTTTTAGTAGATAAGATAATAATAATAATGATAATAATAATAATTATTATTATTATTATTATTTCGTCCTTTGACATCGATAAAATAAATAACAGATGACCACTGGCGGGGGGGGCGGTCACTGTAATCGACTTACCCTTACTCCTAAAATTCCTAGAATTATGCAAAAGTTTGAAACCATTAAAGCAGTGATCTGATAGATTTGTTCGTGTGACGGACAAAATGTTTAGCTGTGTTTCTTCCGGCTCTTTGCGTTCAAATCCCGCCACGGTCAACTTTGTTTTTCACCCTATCGTGGTCAATAAAATAAAGCACCAGCCAAATACTGGGATCGATGTAATCGACTAACCTTCCTCTTGCTGACCTTGTGCCAAAATTTGAAATTTTTATAATTGTTGATTTCAAATTTGGGCACAAAGCCAGCAATTTCGCGATTATGTCAACTCCACTGTTCAACTGGTACTTATCTTATTAACCCCGAAAGGATGAAAGGCAAAATGGATCCCAACGTAATTTGAACTCAGAACCGAAAGACGGACGAAATACTGCTGAGCATTCTGCCCGGCGTTCTAAAGATTCTGCCTCTTACGCAGTAGTGTCACACTACGCATCGATAATGTATCACCCTAAAAAGTGACAGTTTCACATAAAATAGCGGCATTTCGTCCGTCTTTACGTTCTGAGTTCAAACTCCACCGAGGTCGACTTTGCCGTTCATCTCTTTCGGAGATGATAAAGTAAGTACCAGTTGATATAATCGACTTAGCCCCTCCCTCCAACTTGCTGGCCTAGTACCAAAATTTGAAACCAATATTTTCATTTCCCTACCGCCCAACACACGAACACATCCTAATTTGTTACCTTTATTAAAGGATATTTTCCAACTCAAATACCGCTATGTCACTCTAACTTTTGTTCACTCAGAATATTTTGAAATACTTACAATTCTTCGTTCAAATCATGTAAAGTCAAGAATTAAATAGCAGTCATATACTAAGGTAAATTTCATTGAGTATACCCCCATTCCTATGGATTTGTTGCTGTAAGGAATATTTGCTTCTTATCTTTTACTTGTTTTAGTCAGTAGACTACAGCCATGCTGGGGCACCGCCTTGAAGAATTGATTTCAGCACTTATTTTATCATTCTCTTTTGCTGAACCTGAAGTTAAGGGGACATGAACGTATTAACACCGGTTATCAAGAGGTGGTTGGTGACAGACAGAAAGACACACACATTATACTACATACGACAGGCTTCTTTCAGTTTCTGTCTACCAAATCCACTCACAAGGATTCGGTCGGCTCGAGACTATAGTAGAAGACGCGCAAGATACCAAGCAGTGGGACTGAACCGGGAGCCATGTGGTTACGAAGTATACTTCTTACCACAAAAACTATAATCCCTGTTCTTTTGCTCACACTTTTTCAACACATATTTTGAGCACAAATCTCTCTGAGATCCACTTAACCTTTCATATTTCCGTGGCCATTTTCGACCGACATTTTATTTATTTCGTTGTATTTCAAAGGTCGATTATGTGTCATACATATCTCCTTCTTACAATAGTCACCAACATACAGGTACTTCTAACATTACGTAGATAATATCGACTAAACCTTCACAACCTTGGTAAGTTGGTCTGTCACTACTTCCATAAACAAAATCATTGTAAACATCTTATCGGTGAAAGGAAATTCAACAGCACCGCGACGAGCCTACACCTATGAAGGAAACAGCCTACTACATCCTCCTCCCAATATATAACACATTGCTGACCGCACATTGCCAGAATTATGTCTGATGACTACAATATACTTCAATAGTCATAAATTTTTGATCTTATACAGCGTTCAGGTGACCACAATATTAGATTACTGTTCACGTATAACAGCTTTAGATTGAAAGATGACCACTAGGTAATTGGCAAAAATACACTCCCCAATACACCCAGGCAGTTTTTCCTCTAGCTAGTAAACTATTCACTGTCTACATTTCAAGCTTGCCCAATACACCGAGTTACGTATCACAACTGGACTGGACTACCCAGAACATCCAATTCCCTTCTCGTCAAACCCAAACTCCACACCAAACATCATGCTTGATATTACTCGTCATGCTTTTCAATCAATTTCTTCAATTCTATCCATCTCCTACAAATGTGTTACTCAACCGTTTCTCCATGAAATCCACTAGACCAAGAGACTCTTTTCCTTTCCAGATTAGTCCTTGAATCAAAATTCACCAGATTAAATAATAGAAATACATGCGATATTCTGCAATCAATGAAATTGATTACGACACTTCTTTACAAAGGTGGCCTTGTTTAACCAACAAACCAAATTCGAATCTTCACCAGTCTTAGATATTTCTATTTATTAAAAATTCGGGAAGCCTTGCCTTCTTTGTGTTGTTTCTTCCTGCAGACATCCCTTGAATATTTTCAGATTTATTTTTGCATGCCAGTGGTAAGCACCCGTAATATAGGCCCAAAAAGAGTTATTTCGCCTAAAATCTTTCCGAGTTTTGATATTTTATGCCAAAAGTAAAAGATCGTTTGTTCAGCTTCAGGTTAATCCTGATCAGGTGAACCTATGATGAGACAATCAATCGTGATAAGACCGCATTACTACTTCTAGTAGGTCGAACAGCTGCAAAAAGGCTTCCAAGTTGGTTACTATACCAGTATTTGACAATCGGCGTATCAATGGACAACATCTCACTTTTGCAAGGTCTTACCGATACCACGAAATTAAATGTTTTACAACAGCCTCCCCCTTCATCTAAGGTATAACATTAGTTAAAGCATTTGAAGAAAATAGCGTGTTACTTTCCGTATCAAGTATATACAACAGTCGACACAGTTGAATACCCTTTCACAATATTTTTTAGCCTTGTGCCAATTTTAGAAATTATCAACTCAGTTCATTTTCATATAACAGTGAAATGTTTTAGATATGACCATAAACATTCTTATCTTTATAATTCAGTGTTTGCAATTATTGTTGCCATAGACTAACATTAATATACCTTATGTTAACAATAGCTTGCTCAAGTATATTATAGCTGGTTGTAATAGATTGCAAAATGTCGACCAATTTCTACCAGTCTGTTCCATTATCTGTTCCTGCCATAACCATGCGACATTTCGAAGGATTTTTTTTTTTTAGTGAGGTTGTACAAACACTTCATGCAATGGGTAAGCAGAAAGTGGTGTAATATATCAGACTTTCTCTCTCTATGCAATATAACAGTTATTGTCTGAACAGGTGTTTAATCGAGGAAATATAGCACTTTTTAGCTTTAATACAAAGCCACATAATTTGGATGAAGAAAGGTTGTGGTTAAGAAGCTCACCTTCCAGCCATGTGGTTTCGGGTTCAGTCTCACTATATGGCACCCTGGGTGTCATCTAATACAACACCGAGCCGACCAATATCTTGTGAGTAAATTTGCTAGAGGTAAACTGTGTGGAAGCTCATCGCGCGCGCGCGTGTAGTATACTATTCCGTGAAAGTAAGATCAACAAAAAAGTGTTTCATCTGGTCAGAGCTGAATATTGTTTAATAAACGCAGTATATATTTTTGTGGGCTATTAATAGTTTCATGCAATGAAAACGACACAGCATTTTATAACACGTCCGGTGCATTCATGCCATCTTCAGTCTGATTATGTACTGGACTGAGGAATAATTCACGAGCGTTTTTTTTTTTTCAATTTAAAAATGCACGAAGAAATAAAACACATTGACAAAATGTTTTATGGTATTTAAAAGAGAATTTCTTGCTCTATAAGATAGTGTTTGGATTTTTAAATTCCATTGATTTATGTGTATCTTCAGATCACTAAAATGAAATGTCGAGTGGACAAGACTGAGCATTTTCGACATCATTTGCTTTTTGCATTTAATCGAGGTGATAAAGGCCGCCGAAGCTGCTCGCGAGATTTGTGTTGTGTATGGAGAAAGAGCAATGCCAAGAAGTACAGTTAACCGTTGGATTTCGCCCTTCAAATTTGAGAATTTTGACCTCAAGGACGGATTACACACTAGTCGACAACCTGAGGTCGGACAGGAGAGTTTGAATCAACGAAAATCCACATTAAACGACCAGAAAATTGGCGTAGCAGATGAATTGTCAAGTATCTATGGGAAACCACCTTCACTTAATGGGCAAGGTTCCATATCTCGGCGTTTCGGTGCCACATACTGAGCCAAAACAACAGAAATCAACCTTCTGCAATACGTAGCTCACACACCGTACACACGCCCAAATATACATACACACATACATACACACACCGCACACACAATCACACACCTCACACACTACATACACATACACACCAAACACACCACACACACACAAGCACACATACAGCACACACAAATACACAGTACACACACAAATACGCAAACAGACCACACAGAAAACACATATACACACGCACACAGAAACGCACCTACATACACACGCACACACAACACATGCACCTACAGACAACGCATACACCAAACACACACACACACACACACACACACACACACACACACACACACACATATATATATATGTATATATATATATACATACACACATATATGTGTATGTATCAATATATTTATGAATATATGAATGCATTTATTTATGTATATATTGGAGGGGAGGTATTTAAATCTTTGAAATATTTTAATATGAAAATTGAACATCAATTTTTAAATCGTTGCAATTAATATTTTTCGTTCCTTTCCTAATTATACACACTGTTTTATTATTATTATATATTTTTTTCCACTACATCTTCCTGCAATATGTGCTTACATGTTTTGAGTTATTTTTTTATTGCCCTGTTTTCCTATTACTCATTAATATTTGATGATAGCAATGACTGAGTGTTGTATGTTATACAAATTTGCAAGACAGATTTTGAGGTACTTCTCCTTGTGGTTATTTTTCTCATATCATTAGTTTTTTTTTTACTTTTTGTAAGTCTTACACATGTGAGACTTTGTGTCCAGCTTTGATATTCATCAAACACTCTTTCTAAGCATGTTTACAATTGTCTTGCAACTCAAACCCAGTCATTTACGTATACCCAAGTATTGACAACTTTGAATATTTGCAAACACTACTTCTTGATTTCTTTAATAAATCTCATGGTTTTTAAACACCCTTGCATGAAAATACCATGACATAATTTATGTCTGAAATAAGGACTACGTCATAGGGTTCAAATGTTTTGAACATACTGCTCAATAAAAGCAGGATAACCCTATAGAAACACCAGTTTTAAATATTCCAATATTCAGATTTTGTTTGGCAAATCAATACGTCTTTAATTAATTTTTAAATATAAAATAATTTTACCAGAAAATCATAAAATTAGTGTTTGACACTTTTCTTGTAAAAATATTTTTGTTTTTATTTGCTGTAAATGTGGTGTTGTGGTCCTTATGCTTATAACATTATTGTGTAACATATTTTTGAACATTTTACATTTTATTGAATATTTCACAAGAAAAAGATGTCATCTTTGCAACTCTATCTGCATTCTAATATGTCAACTAGCTTGTGAATCTTTGCTGTAGGCTATCTGATTTATGGTAGCATAGCAGTCAGTTACAAACGCACCACAGTTATAAGCACACACTTACCTTCATTATTTGAAGTGTATGTGTGTATTCAAAGTGGAACCCCAGCATTGCTATAGCCTATTGACTGAAACATGTAAAACATAAACGATCTATGAATGTATGTATCTCTGTATGCATGTATAGATATGTTTCTGTGATGAATTATCTTGGCAAAGACAACAGAAATGCAGGAACTCAAATTTAATCATTCTAAATATATTACCTTTAGTCCAGTCACAAGGTGGCAAAATTCAGTATAAGGAAACTGCATGGAATCCATAATTATGAGATTGAAGAAGCAGAGGATCTCTCCTCTTCATTACAGTATAACTAAGGATGTCTCTGGACCAATCTGGCCTTCCTGTTTCTCCAGTACTCTACCCCTTCCCTCTCCTCCTTCACCCTTAGTTCTCTTGCCCATCCTGAAGTATGCCTACCATTAGTCTCACCTTCAACCACTCTGTCTTTCTTTCTCTCCTGTTATTAATTTCATCTTTTCGCTCCATCCTCAATTAAGTCACCCTAAGTGAACAAATAATTTAATTGCTTAGCATTCAGATTACTCCATCAAATGCAATGCTTTTTTATCCACATTGTTTTCAATTAATTTTGTATCATCTCATAGATTTGAGATTTCAATGATGTGATTGCATATTTTTAGTATGACACTTCATGGTATGCATGAGAGGCAAGATCTAACCAGTTTGAACATAAAGCAGGTAGAATATTTAGGCCAGATATGGCTGGTTTAAATGCTAAAAGGTTAGAATAGTAGTGGCTTTCAAATCTTTAGGTTGTGCAGCAACTCCCCGTTTTTTGAGGACGCTATAAATTCATTCTGAACTCTCTGTAAAAAGGTTGACAAGTGAAAACAGACATGAAGTCAAGAGAAGACTATAGTCTTGTTGAGGATCAGATAATCTCTCAAGTGTTGGTTCTAAGAAAAACTGTAAATTTCTACAAAGTGTTTGGTATAAGGAAAGGAGTCGAATAAATGCTGATTCTAACTTTGTGGTCTGTCCAACTCATACCAGCTGGGAGAGTGGACATAGAGCAATGATGATGATGAAGATGATGATCATCATCATCATTTAACATCTGTTTTCTATGTGGGCATGGGTTGGACCAGAGCTAGTAAAGCTGGGCCTGTACCAGGTTCTATTGTCTGTTCTCACATGGTTTCAATTGTTAGAAGCCCTTCCTAATGCCAACCATTTAGAGTGTGCTGGGTACTCATTATGTGACACCAGCACCTATGCTGGTACCACCATTAGTACTTTTCATGTGGTACCAGCAACAGTGCTTTTTATGTGGTGCCAGTACTGGCAGGAGGAAAACTTGTACGAAATAGGTGTGTCAAAAAAAAAAAAAAAAAAGCTTGCTGTACTTATTTACAACTGAGTTATATCCCTTTGCTTTGAGATTAACTTGTTTTCAATCATTTGTGAGATCGATAAAATAATAACTGGATAAGAATTGCTGTTGATATGACAAAACCAACAAAAGCCCTTGAAGGTAGAACCACAGCCTGGCAGTGATTCAAAAGCTAACACTGGTAAATTAATGAAATAATTATATATCTAGTTGATTAAATATAAAATTGGACGGTGTTTAAGCAATATGATTTAGTCTATAATGTCTGTTTCCCTGTTATGATGATGGAGAAAGGATGCTATACGAGTGATTTTACATCTAAT
Source organism: Octopus maya (assembly GCA_027122535.1). Lineage (NCBI taxonomy): Eukaryota > Metazoa > Mollusca > Cephalopoda > Octopoda > Octopodidae > Octopus > Octopus maya. The sequence goes on along the minus strand of JAOPJW010009180.1, from coordinate 86,720,562 downwards.
CTTAGGCTTGTGGAAGGTTTAGTTGAGTATTTAGCTTTTTCCATAGCCGTCATCTAAGGGTGGGATAGGAGTGGTTGTTATGATGATTCTTTGGAATGAATTAATATTACAGAGAAAATCTATCAACTGCACCTAATTCATGTATATGTGTTCATCATCATTTGATGCAAGCAAGCTTGGAATAGTGGACATTAAAATGTATGTGTGTATGTGTGTGCATATGTATGTGCATATAAATGTATGTATGTATGTAAATGTATGTGTATGTGCATGTGTACGTACATATGAAAGTATTTATGTATGTGTGTATGTATAATGTATGCATGTGTGAATGATGTATGATGTATGTATGTAGGTATGTATGTATACATGCATGCTTGCACGCATGCCTGTATGCATGTATGTATGTATGTATGTATATGTGTATGTGCATGTATATGTTTGAATGTATGTAGATGTATATGTATGTATGTGTGTATATATGTATAAAAGTGAAGGTGCATGACTCAGTGGTTAGAGCATCGAGCTCACGATCGTGATGTTGTGAGTTTGATTCCAGAACCGGGCTGTGTGTTGTGTTCTTGAGCAAGACACTTTATTTCATGTTGCTCCAGTTAACTCAGCGTCAGAAATGAGTTGCGGCATCAGGGGTACCAAGCTGTATCAGCCATTGCCTTTCCCTTGGATAACATCAGTAGTGTGGAGAGGGGAGGTTGGTATGCATGGCTGACTGCCGGCCTACCACAAACAACCTTGCCCGGACTTGTGTCTCGGAGGGTAACATTCCAGTTGCAATCCCATGATCATACATGAGCGAAGGGGGTCTCCCAT
>JAOPJW010009180.1:85254745-85266526 GCA_027122535.1 Octopus maya | reverse complement strand
CTTGTATGGTGCAGTGAGCAGCATTGTAATTGGTTTCTCCTGTCAGCAAATCATCCAGTCACTTTGTGCCTTCAAAGTTGTGTGGGATATGAAATCCTTTACTTGAAACACATGTAAGGGTTAGCATGAGGAAGGGCAGCTGGCTGTAAAACAATACCTCAAATAATATATATGTTAAACCCATGTAAACATTGAAAACCAAATGTGTGTGTGTGTGTCTATATACACATGGGTGCAGCAAATATATAGGAGCTGGTAATCCAGAGGACTATGTCAAGCTCCAAAGCAGACAGTAAAGGTTGATGCAGTCATTTGGCTTGCCAGCTCCTGTCACCATGTCCAACTTGTGCCAGTAAATGAGGCTGACACTGACTGTCAAGGACAAAATAAGCTTATGGGAGGCCTAAATTTGCTTATAGGGCTCAGGGTGATTTTATGAGGTATTTTTGGTGGGTGGCAGAGAAAATGAAGTGTCTTTTATATCATCAAATATGGCATGTATTTAAGCAGTTAAAAAAAAAAATACCTAAATTTTGTTTTGTCTTTAATTTAGTGCCATCATGAAGTACCATAACTTGAAGATGAAAGAGATCAACAAAATCATTCGAGATCTTTGGAGAAACACATATAAAGGAAATGGTAAAAAATCCCATTTTAACTAACATGGAAGTAGTAGGGATGGATCGTTGCTGTTGTTTTATATATTCTTTATCCTTCCTGCCTTCATTTAAATTCATTGTAAATTTTGATTGACATGAAACTTTAAAATTAAATATAGCAAGTGAGTTTTAAATAGGGTTTTTCCTATCCATTTAAAAACAATGTAAAAACAAACCAAAAAACACTAGAATGAATTTCTATTACCCAAGCCTCAGTAGTGTAATTGGTGGAATTCTGGTTTAAGCATGCCATATAACCCCCTCAATACTCTTTTATGTTTTGGAATTTTCAGAAAATGTTTGCACATTTGTTTTCTGCACATGGGAATTCATACGACTGTGAAAAAAAGAAGAATTTTTTTTTTTGCGTGTGTAATTTAAGGGCGATTTAGCTGTTGTTTTTAGCACATTCCACAACCATCTGATACCTTCTTCATTTCCTTGTCACTCAAAGGTGTTCCATGACTGGGATTTAAGCAAAAAATTTGGACTGACCACATTTTAAACTCTGATTTTAAAAGTAAATTTGAAAAAGAGCAGAACTTTTAGGATTTACTAGGGGGTAAAAATTAAAATAAAATTTTTTTTTTGCACAATCATATGAATTCCTGTGTGTAGAATACAAATTTACCAAAATTTTCTGAAAATCCCACAAAAAGAAATAAGTTATGAGGGATTGTATGAGGTGCTTAATATTTGTCAATTGTGTATTCACTAAGCTACAATTGTGAGTTCTCTTTATTGTATGTAACCTATTTACAGCTAGGTAGACTGGATCTGGCAGAGATAAGAGGTTACTTTGCTATAGTTGGTGCAGTATCACTGAGATAGTATGATTCATTAGCTCTAATACACATTATTTTCTTCCTCCAGCGATAGCAATCAAGATGCATTTAACCATACTATGCCAGAAATGTCTGTCTTGTTCCAAGTTAGCTTTGGTATGTTATTGATTTCATGTGTGTCTGCCAATAACCTCAAAGTTGTCAAGTAATCTTAGAATTTTATTCACAGCTCTAACAATTTTGCAAGTCCACTGGTTTAGATCTGTTATTTTATTTTATCGATCTTAGAAGAATGAAAAGCAAAGTAGATCTCAGCGGGATTTGATCTCAAAATGGAATGAAGACGGAAAAAATCTGGAACAAATATTACAAAATGTTTTGTCCAACACTTTAACAATTCTCCTAATTTACTACTTCAAGTAATGATTTATTATAACTTATAATGACTTTATAATCCATTTCAGATATAGAAACTATTGAGATCCGCTCTAGTGAGGATGAAAGTGGAATCATGAAGACTCGACGTAATTATAACTATCATGTGGTCATGATTAAAGGAGATGCAGTTATTGACATGAGGGCAAGATGCAGTGCAGGCCAGAAGGTGAATTGTTGTCTTTGTGATCTGAACAAAATACTGCCTAGAGATATAAATTTTGTTTTTGTTTAAGGAAAAACTCCCAGTTTGCTATGTTAGTAAGACATTGACCTGCTGGCTAAATGATTACTGTTATCAATGTTCAGTGAGAGTGTGTGTTTGAGTTCATGGCCAAGACATATTTTCAGTGATTTAGTCTCAACTTATTTCCTTGTTTAGTTTCTTAACATTAAGTTTTCTGTTATGTGTATTATTGGTGTGTTGTGCTTGAAATTGCTTCTAGTTTTTATCAAGTTGGTAATTTCAGTATTACCGCTATCTTTTGTCACTATCTTTTTTTTTTATGTAGCCTTGTTGCTTATTTTGTATGAAGCATCTAAAAGGGTAAAGACCCCCTTTGATCATGAATGACCTTGGGATTGCACCTAGAAAGTTCCTCTCCAATGCACAAGTCCAGGTAAGGTTGTTTATGGAAGACCATCAGTTGCCCATGCATACAAGCCTCCTCTCTTCTTGCTACTGATGTTATCCAAGGGAAAGGCAAAGGCCAATGCAGCTTGGCACCAGTGAAGTTGCAACTCACTTCTACAGCTGAGTGAACTGGAGCAATGTGAAATAAAGTGTCTTGCTCAAGAACACAACACACAGCCTTGTCTGGGAATCGAACTTACGACTTCATGATTGTGAGCCCAATGCGCTGACCACTGAGCCATGTACAATTGAACATGTTCTGTGTTATAGATGATTGATATGTTGAATTTTTTTAACCATGGCTCCATTTTTCAGCAGAAGTTCCATTGAGTTGATTTTGAAGTTTCTGAAAGTAGCCCCTAATGTGGATGTGGAAAGTTGGGAATAGTTGTTGGAAAAGGATTCGGTTTGGAAAGAAGTGATATACAGTAATTGTAATGTATTTGAAACACAGTTGTAAAGTATTTGAAACAGATGCTCCATTTTGAAATGAGCACTTTATAAACAAGACTTGACTTCAATCCCAGACACTTTTTTTTTATCTGGAAATGCTTGAAACATCTGCAGTAGGATCTGTTTGTCCAAAACCAATCTTGCTAGTCATATGAGATTTCATGATGTTGTTTACTAATTAAAGGGAGGGCCATCTTTTTTAAAGGAGTGGAAATCACTATGTGTGTGTGTGTGAGAGAGAGTGTATATCCTCTTCTATGTTAAGAGGCACAAGCACTTTCACACACATGACAGGAACTTTCTACTAAATTCAATTACAAGGCTTCATCAGCCTGAGGCTATAGCAGAAGACACTTGCCCAAGGCACCATGCTGTGAGACTGAACCCGAAACCATGTGGTTCAGAAGCAAGCTTCCTAACCACATACACACACATATGGGTGTGTTTCTAAACCGTAATCAATGAAAGCTGAATGCAAATTGTAAATAGTGATTTCATAACCCCACTGGAAGAGATTATTAAAACTTCTTGTAAACCACTTCTGAAGTTTATTTTTTGAGCAAAATTCATAGAAAATCACAGAAATTTACTGACAATCCTAAATTATCTACAAATGAATGAAAACAGATTTATGATAGTTCAAAGTACTGTTATGTATGTGTGTGATGGACTCTCCTGTCAAAGACAAAATATGAGTGTTCAACTTTTGCCAAACAACCTGCACAAATGATTTGTTTATAGTGATCAAATGTTTGTGCCACACATTACCTCACTCTTTCTATCAAATCAATGTTGTCTGAAAAGGTGCACGGTATCAAATTGATTGCAGAGCAACATGAGATGAAGTGTTTTTCTCAAGAACACAATGCACCACTCAGTCTAGGAATTGAAATCACGATCACTAGATCACGAGTGCAACACCTTAACCACTAAACCATGCACCCTCTCTCTATCTCTCTCTCTCTCACGCACACACAAATTGATGAAAGTCCCATTAGCTTTAATGTGCCATTGGATATGTTTACCTTTCCTTAATAAATATACTGAAGGCTAGTCAATCTCTTGTAAGCCATTATTATTGAAGTTACTGACTATGACTAAAAATCACAGGTAAAAAGTGTATGCAGGCAAAATGAATGAGTATACTGGGAATCAAACCTGTATTGTAGATTTGTCTCACTAGGACCTTTGACACAAATCACTTCATTCATACTACATCTTATAAAACATTATCATTATTGCCCGTTTTCTGTATTTCTAGGTTCTTGCCTCAATAATAATCCGGTTGGCTCTGGCTGAAACATTCTGTATCAATTGTGGCATTCTTACTTTAGATGAACCTACAACTAATTTGGACCAAGAAAATATTGAAAGTTTGGCTAATGCTTTGGTGGAGTATGTACAATATTTGTCTATTGTATTTAAATTTATTGTTAGTTAGCCTTGAATTGATTGATTCTTATCGTTGCATTTTAAACAAAGTGAAACATGAAGATATACAACAAAATCGTTATTGGCAGCCTTAGCTGGAGCTAGACAGATCAGCCTTAGCTGGAGCTGTACAGGTAGGGCTTTTGGGTATAAACACGTGCCTCAAAATATTTTCATTCAACTAATTAAGTTCTGCCATCCCTCACTCATACTCACACATGTTCATCCATTAGAGCAACAAGTACCAGCTGGTCTTAAGGTTGACTGATGGTGTGTATAGTCATCATCATCGTTTAACATTTGCCTTCCATGCTGGCATGGGGTGGACAGTTTGACAGGAGCCTGCACCAGACTTCTGTATCTGTTTTGGCAGGGTTTTTACTGCTGGATGCCCTTCCTAACACCAACCACCCAGCAGAGTGGACTGAGTGCTTTTTACATAGCACAAGCACATGGTGACTTTGTTTAAAATGAAGAATAGTTACATATCAACCTCCCTCTCTCATCCCCAACCATCTTCAATCCAGTGGCAAGACAAGATCAAGACGAATGCAGTGGATGACCAAGATGTTTTACTTGCCTCGTCTCACTCTCTGCACTGCACAATGTGTTGCTGTAGGTGCTTTCTCCGTTGAACCAGGAAGGTTTCTTCCACCAGGTCTGTCACATCCAGTCTTCATATGCATAAGTAGGCAAGCCTGAACATGCTAATTAACCCATAACTGGAACCGTGACAAGTGCTACTACTCCTGGTCAGAATAGACCTGGGAACAATAGTAGCTAAGAGGAGGTTCTACACCCCTCAATATCCTTGAACTCCCAAACCAGGGTCCTACTATCGGATGTGGTTTAAAGTCACACCCAAGACACACTAATGCATGCACACACACAAAACTGGCTTCTGGCATATGGTAGTTTTTGTCTATTGTATTTCACTCACAAGGCTTCAATTGATTCTAAGCTGTAGCAGAAGATACTTTCTGAAGGTGCCACATAGTGATATTGAACCCATAATCACCTGGTTGCAAAGTTTACTTCTTAACCATACAGCCACGTCCATACCTGCACCATTCTAAAATTTCTTCTTTTTTTTTTTGTGTTTTCTTCCCCTTTCTAGTATCATCAAAAACCGTCAAGAACAACAAAATTTCCAGCTGGTAATTATTACCCATGATGAGAACTTTGTGCAAATACTAAGCCGTTTAGATACTGATAGATATTATCGAGTGAAAAAGAATGAGAAGTAAGTATATTTTATGGTTTCCCTCCCATTCAGTGATATATATAACAATATAGCAAGTTACTTGGTGACCTTGCCAGTGCTGGTGCCATGTAAAAAGCATCCAGTCCACACTGTAAAGTGGTTGGCATTTGGAAGGGCATCCAGCTGTAAAAACCATTCCAAAACTGATCTTGCTTGTGCTGGTGCCACATAAAAAGCACTCAGCTCACTCTGTGGGGTGGTTGGTATTAGGAAGGGCATCCAGTCATCAAAACCATGCCAAAACAGACACAGAAGTATGGTGCAGGCTTCTGGCTGGCTGGCTCCTGTCAAACCGTCCAACCCATGCCAGCATGGAAGGAGGACATTAAATGATGACGACAATGATTACTTGAAGTTTGCTTTAAGGCACTTCATGTTATTTTTTAAAAAAATTACCTATCATAACAACTTGAACTTGCTGCTCAGACACAATTAACCTTTAATAAAATATTGCCAATAATCAAAAGAAAAATGTGTAAATATATCAACTATTATAAAGCAGACTGTATTAGTTTTTATTTACATTGTATCTTATTAAAATGTATCAAACTCAGTAATTGTTTTACTATGTTATTGTATGGCCTAGGTGTCCACGCAAGAAAGTACTTGATACATGTAGATATATATATTGTAATATATACAAGAGTAGATATGGCTGTGTGGTTAAAATGTTTGCTTCCCAAACAGCCAAAGTTGTGTGTGTGTGCAAGAGAGAGAGAGAGAAAGTAAGAGAGTGTACACATACTTTTGTGTCGCCTTGTCCTGACATAGTGTGATAGTTGGGAGCGTCACAGTCAAACAAGGAGTGTCCATTCATTTCCAATATTCCATACAAACATGTCTAGTAATGGGGGAGGGGGTATTGCCTGGCTTAGAAATTGGTATGGGTTGATGATGTGAAGGGCTTCAGGCCATAGAAAATCTGACCTTCTTAGAATTTTGACCATGATGTCATTAGCATAAAGTATTTAACTTTGTGGTTTGTGTCATTAATTTTTTTTATTTATTTAATTTTTTGTTTCCATTTCCAGCTTTCTTGTTGCTTTGGAACATCTTCCTGTGGGTTTTGCTGTCGCTGCTGCCACCCCATCAATGAATCAACCAGTACCCGTATTATGTACACCTTGTTTTTCTTTTTTATAATCCTTATTGCCTGTTTAATGCTCTTCCCTCAAATTCAAGATGAGGTTGTGAAAAAAGTAAGTATTAACCGTTTAGCGTTCAGGTTTCTCTGTGAAATGTACTGCTTTGAATTAATCCTAGATTATCTTGTTACTTTGAGATATCAATGCTGTGACTGTTTACTTTTAGAATGACATTGTAGGGTAGGTGTGAGAGGCTGGATCTGTCCAGTTTGAACATAAAGTAGGTATAACATTTTAGCTAGATATAGCCAGTTTAAATGCTAAAGAGTTAAAGTAACATTTCCATATGTTATCTAATTAGTCCTACTAATTATACTAACATTTCTACTCATTACACTGATTTCCAACTCATTATACTAACTCTTTCCTTCAATTATTAATACTTGCAATGTTTGTTTACTGATTTTTTTTTCTTACACCCACTTTTTTATGTTAGTGTAGTTTTTGCATGCCTATAGATTTAGACATTGACACAAACAAATTCTTCATCACACAAGTATTTTACAATTATATGTATAGGTGCAGATGTGGCTGTGTGGTCAAGAAGTTTACTTTGCAACCACATGGTTTCAGGTTTAGTCCCACTGCATGACACTTTGAGCAAATGTTTTCTACTATAGCCTCAGGTCAATCAAAGTCTTGTGAGTGGATTTGGTTGATGGAAATTGTGGAAGCCTGTTGCATGTGTGTGTGTGTGTGTGTGTGTTTCCTTGTCTTAACATCACATGGTTGTTATGAATGAATGTCATCTGTTTCCAATATTCTGTGAAAACATGTCTGGCCTTAGGAAAATATCACCTTGCTTGGCAACAGGTAAGGGTTGGTGACAGGAAGGGCATGCAGCTGTAGAAATCAGCCTTATTAAACTTCACCCAAGTTCTGCAAGCATAGAAAAATGGACATTAAAACAGTGATGATGATGATAATGTAATGTCCTTGCTGAAAAAAAAAAAGCTAAATATAAAACAAAATAGTATGGAAAACTTACTTTTTCATTTCTTTTCTTTTTTTTCTTTGTAATCTCAAAGTATTTTCTGGTTCAACCAATAACTGTTAATAGGAACCCTTCAGTTCTCTTCTATGCAGTTGAAGTATTGTATAACTGATGAGAATTTTTCATTTAGCTTACAGAGCTGCACTCAATGCCCCTTTTCTGTTCTTCATTAGACCCTGAGAAAGTTACAAGGAACAACTCTTGGTGTACCCTCAAAGCAAAGCACAAAATTACGTTTTTTTTTATGTATATGCTTTTACAATAATATTCAACACATTTGGGAATACTTGGATATGGGAAGACCTTTCACCGTGGAAATGGCCTCAAGAGAAATTTCTCATCTTAGACAACATGCATGAAAACACATTGGACTATGAATAATAATCATTGGATTATGGGATGCATGTGTTTCTAGATTGTTATGCATCATCTGCCACAAATACCTAGAGCATTAACAAACCTGATAAAAAGCATTACATTTTGTATCCATTAGACTTAAACGAGCCAAGTGAATGTACTGCAGTCAAAAGACATGACCTAATGCCTATAACAAAGTTTGAACTTAGGTCAGGAGTCCAGTACTTTAAACATTCAATACTTTACTTGATCAGCTGAGAAAATATTTGACTAGATAAAGATTTATCGGCCTCTTCCCACTTCTTTTCCTTTCCAATTCAGTTTTGTCACAGTTTTAATATCTTTTGACATTCTAAATGTCATCTTCATATTTGTCCTCAATGTCTTCTATATTTTAATTTGTAATTTTCCTTTCATTAATGCCATTTTCTCCACTAAACAGAAGATGCCCTTTGCTGAAGTGGTTTGCGAAATGAATAAGTTCATAAGTGAATGAAGATGAATATAAATAAACACAAAACAATCAACATCAAAAACCAAGCAAATCTTTATTGATAATGTGTGTGTGTGTGTGTGTGTGTGTACACATATATAATTATAAATGTTAACATTGATTTCTAATTGAAGGCATGAGACCATACATCTGTAAAGTGAGAGCATTTGAATGTATTTAACTGGTTATTATTTTATCAAACCCTCTGAAAGAATAAAAAGGAAAGTTAGCTTCAGTAGGATTCTAGTTCACAATGTACAGAGATGATTATTTTGATAGTTTGCTCATCAAATCTTACAAGGCCTAGGAAAGTGCTTGACTAATGCAATGGTTTTTTTTATTGTTAGAAAGATCTGCATTCTTACACAACATATCCAGTGGTAAGATAAAGTCAAGACAGCTTGACTTGTATGAAAATGCAAGGGATTGCTAAAATGGCTGAAGGTTATCTCAAGACCTTGCTTATTTATCTAATTTTGAGGTGTGTTCAGGCTATAAAACATCATTCCAGTTGTTTGCTCTGCATCATATGGCTTCTAACCCAGCATAACAGTATGTTACCACCTGCACCAGTTGCCCTCATTGGCCAGTTGCCACCAATCAATCTGTGGAGATGAAGATTGCTTATTTTCTTCTATACTTCATTTGAATGAAATGTAGACATGCTACTAACCACACACACACACTTAATGTATATGTCTATGCATTACTGGACGGTCATTGACTCCTCTGAGTTCACCTGCTTTTTGACTGGTCTTGTTTTTCATTCTGTTGGTTATCCAAAATCATCGTCCTTACCAAGCAGGCTTGATAATGTTGCCATGACAATAGATATTAAATGATGATGGAGATGATTATGATGCTGATTACCCAACCATTCAACAGGTTGTACTGGTTTACCTGTTACTAATAGCAATCACAAGTGACCTGATATAGTTTTATATATATGTATATATTGAATTATATTTAATAGCTGAATAAAACTGAAGATTCATTTATTTATTTTTTTTTTTATTATATCATCAAAAATTACATAGTATTTACACTTGTTTCACTAGTGTATACTAGTATGCTGTATGGTTTGCCACTAGGGGGAGGCCTCAATAGAGTTGAATATAGCTTGCTAATTCAGAGATTATTATAGTGGTGATAGAAGAGGCTGAGAAAAAACAACATAGAGATATTAATTAGATAATATAGAGTACTGATCAGTGAGTTTAAGACAAATGGTCGTTATTTGGATGTTGTCAAGGTTAATTTGTGTGTATGTAGCAGCAGTAGCCATACCATCCCAGATGTGTGAACAGTACTCTGTAAATTGCACTTGAATTTTGTTGAAGGTCAGTAACTGATGTTAGTGATGCATTTAGTAGTTCAATGATGATAATGAAAATCCTTGTTTATTTCACAGGTCCCTTGGTTTAACGAAACCTGCTCTTATTTAAGCCTCGGTGTGGACTGCCACCAGTTGACTGGTTTCAAAGCTGTCTATCGAATTTGTTTTGGTTTATCAGCCTTCCATTTCTTGCTTTTCATCTTCACCTTCCATGTATCCAATTCAAACAGTTTCAGAGCTTCAATTCAGAATGGGTAAATATCTTCTCTATTACTTTACACTTTTTTTTTAAAAGAGATATTTCAGTAATCAATCAAAAACACTCAAAGACTGGTAGCATCTCTTAACCCTTTAGCATTCACATTATTCTTGCAAAAGTAATGCTTATTTTTTCACATTGTTTTGAATTAATCATGCATTACCTTATAGATATGAAATTTTGATGAGATAACTGTTAATTTTTACAATGATATTGTGGGGTTGATGTGAGAGGCCAAATTTGGCCAGTTTGAATATAAAACCAGTAGAATATTTTTGCTGGATATGATCAGTTTAAATGTTAAATGGTTAACCCTTTAACATACAGATTACTTTGTCAAAATTAATGCTTATTTGTTCACATTGTTTTGAATTAATCATGCATTATCTCGTGCCTTAGATATTTCAATGATGTAATTGTTTATTTTTAGAATGACATTGCAGGGTAGGTGTAAGGGGTAAGATCTGACCAGTTGGGACATAAAACAGGTTGGTTTAAATACTAAAGGGTGAAATATTATTTGGTATCAAGGTGAGATGCAGTAGAAGCATGTCTGACCAGGTTGCAATTTATACAATGAAAATTTTAACACCAAATAATAATATTTAAGTGAAGTTAACGGTTTTTGTGTGTTTTTGAATAACTAATTTTTGTCTTTCATGCTGCAATCATTTTAGTTTCAGCATAGTTTCAAATCATTTGCCCGGCAAGTACAGCTCCAAAATGTAATGTTCTTTTTTTTTTTTTTTGTTATCTCTAAATAATGACTGAGCATTCATTTATTCATTATATGTCGTGTATTTTAAACAATAAATTACTGATTCACTGTATTTGCAATGGTGAAAGTGTCAAGGGATTGTGCAACTCAGAAGAATAGATATCACTATGGATTTTTGTCTGAAAACAATGTACATCACTAAAAGATATTTAAAACAATATGTAATTGCAAGACCCAAGGATCTAAGTGTATGAAGTTAGTAAGGTTTGAGTAATCTAAGGTGGATATAAAAAAACAACTCTCAGGAACAATAATTGTTTATTGGTGTGGAAGTTTGTAGGCTTTTCCCATATCAAAGCTCAATAAGCTGAAAAAGGTTTTTTCATAATTCACAATTAGCAACTATGGTTGTTATGAATGCGAATAAAATTCCAGATTGATGAAATGGAGCTGGTAAAACCTGGGCTTCATATGTTTCCTAGTTAACAGACCATCAGAGGTAATAATTAGCTACTCATGAGGCCAAAGATATCTTGCTTAAATGAAGATTACATTGTCATTAAGGAATCCCAAGTTAACTCGCCAGAGATATAATTTAAAAAGAGTGGTGAAGCCAGAAGAATGGAGTGAAAAAGCAAAATAGATAAACATATGTATGAGGAAATAAAATGGTCAGTAATAGAAAAGAAGGAAGAGGTCAAAAATATGGGAGTAGACAATTGTCTAAAGAATCTGTTAGCTAAGAAACACACACACAAACGTTGAGTTAGAATAGAGGCAGCTGATGAAGGAATAATTCCAAGTGGCTATCTGTCCGT
>JAOPJW010009180.1:83876124-83886898 GCA_027122535.1 Octopus maya | reverse complement strand
AAACTCATGCATATATACATTACGCATATACGATTATGTATGTATGTATGTATGTATGTATGTATGTATGTATGTATGTATGTATGCATGGATGCATGGATATATATTAATATTTTACTTGTTTCAGTCGTTTGACTGCAGCCATGTTGGAGCACCGCCTTTAGTCGACCCTTGGTCCTTGTATGAATGCATATGGCTATATGAATGCGTAAGGCAATATATTTTTAGTGACGATTGGCATAGTCGATCTAATTAACTCGATTACATAACTGGTACTATTTTTTGTCACTTCTTCACAATTTGAACTTAGTACCAAAATGTGAGCAACCAGGTGCCACAAATTATTTTGTCCAACATTCTATTGATGCATCCACTTTTGCCAAGACGACCACGAATAATATGATGAATAGTAAAATGGCTTCAAGTCTTCAATATTTTAGAGTGGTACTTAGTCGGTCAACTCCGGAATTCGACCTCATCGTATTTATTGTCTCGATGGTTTCAAATAAACAAACACCGTAAGGTATTATATTATGTATCCTTTAGATTTTGCCAATAGTTACATTTGCGTATCTATAGGTGTATGCTTAGATTTTTATCTGTATATCCAGAAACAACTACGCAATTTCTCAACGAATCTTTACCAAAATTGGTTTACCAGTCTAAATTTGCAATTTAATAATGCGTAACGTATAACATGAAGATCCACAGTCTCTTTCGTGCGCATGCCCAATCTGAGACTCTCTTTCTCTCTCGCTCTCTCTCTCACACACATGCACACACACACACAAACGCCAACTCAGTGGTGTACATTTAATTAACTTCGACAAACTCTCACTTTGCAGCAACATGTTATAATTAACCTTACGGTTTCTGTTTTCAACAAATGCTACATTACGTATAATATTTTATGGGCAAGATGGTTCTTCAACAAACTGATCATACCTTAAGTTTAAGAAAAACAGAATAACAGTGATAAGACAATTTTTTCATGTTTTTTGCACTCACACGTCTTTGCCGGTATATACGCAGTGAAGCTTTACTATAGCGTCGTAACTGTATCGACTGATATTTCTAGTGAACATTGGTACCATGTACCACTAATCTATATTTATATTTTACTGGAAAGTAATACATTTGTGTTGCAATATTTTATTTTTCAGTCTGTTATAGTCTGTCATACCGGCCTTGATGAAATACCCAAAATATAGAAAATACGTATTCGCCTTCATTCAATAAGACATTCAATACTCTATTTACTTTGCCTTCATTCAATAAGACATTCAATACTTTATCTACTTTATTTCATTGTACCATCCATTTTTATTTTATATTATATATTGTATATTCCATATTCTAATTTTACAAGAATATAAATAAAACATAAAAAACAGACAGAGTTGGAACTCTTTTAAACAAAATAATATATTCCTCTATACACAATCATACAACCCCACCCACTTTTTTGTATTTACTTTTACTCACATTTATATATATATGTATTTAAAAACCAAGTCCATGCCAAATATTTGCTAAAACTTTCTTTCCTTATCAACTGAAGTCAATTCAAGTAAGTTGAAATGTGTTAGCTGCACTTACCTAAGCGGTTAGCTTTCAGACAGAGGAACTCCAAGCTTTTGTGGTTCCTGAGTGCAGAGATGAAACTATCACTCAGAACTAAAAAAAAAAAACAAAACAGAAAACAAAAATGTCATTTAGTTCCTTTAATTAGGTTCTATTAAAGGTTTAACAATTTAGAAAAATATATAAGGGAAACGCTAAGGGAGAGAGAGCGAGTGAGTATTTGAGGTCAAGTAACATCAGAATGGTTTCAGGTGTCACTGAAAAATGCTGAAGAAAAAACATTGGAATGAGTATCCTGAAAGAAAACTAGAATGAGTATATCATCATCAAAAATGTCCACTTTCCCATGCTTGCATGGATCAAACAGAATTTGCTGAGGTAGATTTTCTACAACTGGATGCCCTTCCTGTCACCAACTCTCACCTGTTTCCAAGCAAGGAAATACTTCCCCAAGGCCAGACATGGTTTTCGTGGAAGTCTGGAAACAAACAACCTTGATTTATTGACAGAGAAAATGTCAAATGTCACCAATTTTACAGAAAGCAAAAAATGTAAACATCTACACACACACAGAGGCAGGCAAATTGGCAAAGTTGCTATGGCATCAGAAAGAATTTTTTTCTTTTTTGCCTTCTTGAGCCCTAGAACTCATCAGGTTATTTACCAGGTTTCCAAGACATAAGTGACCAAGATCACAACATTCTCCTAAATAGGAAGCCATTCCATAGCAGGTCAGACAGAATGCCTTGCAGCATTTCTTGTGACACTCAGCACAGAGTTCGAATCCCACCAAATTCAACTTTACTTTTCATCCTTTCAGGGTCGATAAAAAAAGTACCAACCCAAGACACTGGATTAGGGGAACAGTAAGAACATCAAAGCAGATATCTTGTGGTATTTGCTGTGGCTCATTGTATTCCAAGTTCAAATCTTACCATAGCCTATGTGGGTGGTAGACTTAATCCACCACAGAGTTTTAACATTATCACATGGCACACTTAGTTGCCTTTAGAAGAAGGTCATACTGTTGCAGGGATTTAAGCCAGGTTTCTAGTTTGAGGACACTTTCTTCCCTCTCTCTGTTTTGCATCAGTTGTAGAGACCCTGTAAAAGGTCATGGGTACTGAATTCTTCCGCTTAGGCATTGCTGTGTAGTTTAAGAAGCTTGCCTTACAACCATGTAGTTTCAAATTCAGTACCATACAATGGTACCTTGGGCCAATGTGTTGTACTCTGAGCTGACCAATGCTTTGGTGTATGAAGTTGGTAGATGAAAATGGTATGGAAACCCATTGCATGTGTGTGTATAGAGAGGCAGCGAGCTGGCAGAAACATTAGCATGCTGGGTGAAATGCTTAGCGGTATTTCGTCTGCCATTACGTTGTGCTCAAATCCTGCCAGGGTCGACTTTGCCTTTCATCATTTCGGGGTTGATAAATTATGTACTGGTTATGCACTGGGGTCCATGTAATCGACTTAATCACTTTGTCTGTCCTCATTTGTCCCCTCTATGTTTAGCCCCTTGTGGGCAATAAAGAAATAAGAAACGTTAGCACACTGGGTAAAATGCTTGTGGTATTTCAACTGTCTTTACATTCTCAGTTCAAATTCCACCAAGGTCAACTTTGCCTTTCATCCTTTCAGGGTCGATAAATTAAGCACCAGTTGCATACTGGAGTTGATCTAATCGACTGGTCTCCCCTCCCCAAAAATTTCAGGACTTGTGCCTAGAGTAGAGAAGAAAAAGAGGTGGACAGAGGGAAAGCGGGGAGATGGGAAGGAGGGGGCGAGGGATGTGGAACAGGGGAGAGAAAGGGGAGAAGAGAGGGTAGAGACCAGGGAGAGATTTGAGTATGTATTTGCCATCCTCCCCCTTGACAACAGGTGTTGGTTTGTTTACAAATCCTCATAACTCAGCAAAAGACAAAAGAACAGATAGAATAAGTATTGGGGGAGGGTCGATCTGTTCAACTAAAACCCTTCAAAGCAGTGCCCCAGCATGGTTGTAGTCCAGTGACTGAAACAAGTAAAACATAAAAAGTACATGTGATGGGCTTTGTACAGCTTCCATATAGCAAACTCTCTCATCAGTCACTTGTTAACCCAGGGACACAGCAGAAAAGACACTTGGCCAATGTGCTGCACAGCTGGACTGAACGCAAAACTATGTGGGTTTTGGAGTGAACTTCTTAACGACATAGCCTTGACAGAAGGCAATCAACTAGATGTCAACAAAGTAGCCAAGCTATTGCAAATGTGATCGCAGCAGCAACATTTTATAACTCATCAATTATGTTCACATTAGAGATTCCAATCTCTAAAATAAAAAAAAAATTTAAAAAAAAAAAAAAAAAAACACATAAAAAAAATAAAACAAACCTGTTTTGAAACAGGTTTTTTAGTGTCAATGTTCTACACATCCAGCATGACGGAATGTGGTTAGAAAACGTCTCAGGGCAAATGGATATACTTAAACCTCTATATTCAGTTACATTCTTTTATTGCTTATTTCTAATATCCATATTATGTACTTTTGTATATTGTAATTAACTTCCAAGCCTTATCAAGGCATAATTTTAATATAATCATCATGCCAAGTAATTCTAGTTTTAATTCTAAGAAACACACATATCATCATCATTGTCATTTTAACGTCCACTTGTCAATGCTTGCATGGATCAGATAGAATTTGTGGTGGATTTCTATGGCTGGATGACCTTCCTGCTGCCAACCCCCACCCATTTCCAAGTAGGGTGATATTTCCCTATGACCAAACATGGTTTCATTAAAGGATGGACACAAAGGACACTATTCACATGATGGTGACATTCATCAACAACTATCACATGGTGTCCAAAGTAAATAGTAATACATATGCATGCATACACACACATATGTTTCTGTCTACCAAATCCATTCACGTTTTGGTTGCCCCAGGGCAAGAGAGAAAAATACATGCGGAAGGTACCATATGGTGAGACTGAACTTGAAACCAAATAGTTTGAAAGTAAACTTCTTATCACAGGACCATATGACATGTTTCACAAACACAATACCACAAAACTAATCAGACCAATAAATAAACAAATAATAATAATAATAGTAATTTCAAATTTTATCTCAAGGCCAGCAATTTCAGAGGAGGGGGTAAGTCAATTACATCAACCCCAGTGCTCGTCTAGTACTTATTCCACTGACCCAGAAAGAATGAAAGGCAAAGCTGACTGCGGCAGAATTTGAACTCAGAATATGGAGATGGATGAAATACCACTAAGCATTTTACCAAGAATAGTAACAATTCTGCCAGCTCACCAGCATAATAATATTAATAATCCTTTCTACTACAGGCACAGGACCTGAAATTTGGGTGAGGGAGACAGATGGTTACATTGACCCCAGTGCTCAACTGGTACTTATTTTATTGACCCCAAAACGATGAAAGGCGAAGTTGATCTCAGCAGAATTTGAACTTGGAACATAAGGACAGACAAATAATAGTAAAAATGATTTCAAATTTTATCACAAGGGCAGCAATTTTGGGGAAGGGGTTAAGTCAATTGCATTGACCCCAGTGTCCAACTGGTATTTATTTAATCAACCCTGAAAGGATGATAGGAGAAGTCGACAAATTTGAACTCAGAATGTAGTGGCAGATGAAATACTGCTAAGCATTTCGCCCAGTGTGCTAACGATTCTGCCAGCTTGCTGCCTTATATAATAATAATAATAATCCTTTCTACTCAAAGCACAAGGGTTCAAATTTGGGGGAAGGGATTAACTCGATTACATCAACCCCAGTGCCTAACTGGTACTTATTTAATCAACCCCAAAAGGATGAAAGGCAAAGTCGACCTTGGCAGAATTTGAACTCAGAATGTTGCAGCAGAGGAAATACTGCTAAGCATTTCGCCCAACATGCTAACGATATTGCCAGCTAGCTGCCTTAATAAATAAGCAAACAAAACAAACAGAACAAACATACACACCCCGAAAGATATTTTCTCATATATTAATATTTATTTGACATTTCTTTGAACCTGACAGCATAAAAAGAGAGAACACTGTGTGTGTGTGTGTGTGTGTGTGTGTGTGTGTGTGTGTGTGTGTGTGTGTGTGTGTGTGTGTGTTCACACACACATACAAGTTACACAGAACAAAGCAGCCTATACACCACTCATGTGATATGCTAATAGACACAGAGACACAGAGACACAGATATCCATAACAACAATGAACATGAAGAAAGAAGCAATTCCTTCTAAGGTTATTTTTGTAAAATTCATTCCACCAAACTTCATACTAGTGACCTACTACAAAATTACTAGAGCATGTTGAAATTAATTTAATAAAATTGTGGATGGACAAATTTTTAAGTCTTCTTTACAAAAAAAAAAAAATTTAAAAAAAGGAAAAATAAATGTTTTGGGATTACAATTTGTCAAGTCAGAAAAAAAGCCATAGTGTCTGAATAAATAATTAGTGTTTAATTTGTCAAAGTTCTGAGAACATATTTAAGTAGAGCCTCAAGGAAGAGAAGCAAAGCATCAAATAACAAACAAAAATGTTGACTATCAATTGAGTAAACCATCTATACAAAGGTGCCTCAACATATTTGAGAGGGGCTTCTTTCAGTTTCCTTCAGTTGGCCCACAACTATAGTAGGAGATACTTGTTCAAAGCACCGCACAGAAGGACTGAACCCAAAACCACATGGTTGGGAAGCAAACTTTAACTACACAGCCATGCCTGTGCTTTTTGGAACAATTAACCTTTTAGCATTTAAACTGGCCAGATCTGGCCTCTCACACTTATCCTACAATGCCATTCTAAAAATAAACAATCACAACATCAAAATCTTTAAGCCTCGAGATAATGCCCGATTGGTACAAAATCATCATCACTCAACATCCGTTGTCCATGCTGGCATGAGTTGGACGGTGTGACCAGAGCTGGCAAGCTGGAGTGGGGGGGGGGGAGCTGCACCAGACTCCAGTCTGATTTGGCATGGTTCCTATGGCCGGATGCCCTTCCTAATGCCAATCACTTTATGGAGTGTGCTGGTTGCTTTTACATGGCACTGCATGGGGACTTTTACAGGTCACCACATGGGTACTTTTATGTGACACCACACAGGCACTTTTACCTGTCGCCACATCGGTGCTTTTGTGTCAACACATGGATACTTTTATGTGGCACCACAGGCACTTCTGCATGTCACCACACAGGCACTTTTACAAGTCGCCACATGGGTACTTTCATGTGGCACTTTTACATGTTGCCACACAGGCACTTTTATGTGTCACCACATGGATATTTTTATGTGGAACACAAGCACTTTTACATGTTGCCACATCAGTACTTTTATGTGGCACCACAGGTGCTTTTACATGTTACCACATGGGTACTTTTATACAACACTTTTACATATCATAGAGGCACTTTTACATGCCACCACATGGATACTTTTATGTGGCACCACACAGGCACTTTTGCATGTTACCACATGGGTACTTTTATGTGGCACAGCCACGAGTGAATAAAAAAGCATTGTGACAGAATAATCTGAATGCTAAACGGTTCAATGTACAAATAACGGTCATGCTACTATTACCAAAATAAAGATGGTTAATCAAAGAGAACTCAATGGAAACAAGACAAGCAGCTAAATGACTGGGTTTGAAAATCTAAGTATTAGCTTTGGTGGACCAATATAGTACACTAGTGCCAACTGTACACAGCAATTTAATTCTAGGAGATTGTTTCAGCTAACATTTCTGGCTGAAATATTCACAACAACTGAAGTTTAATTAATAAAACATTCTAATTAGATGGCTGAATAAACTATTAGAGCTACTACGGCCATTTAAATGCCATTAAGCAAAAACAAAAAAAATAAAAATGGAAAACTAGAAAAACAAATAAAGCACCCCCAGACATTATTAACAAGAGATCTAATTAGCAAATTTGTTTTTTTGTTTTCTTTTTCTTTTAATCAAAAGACTAATTCAATCCAATATTTCTTGAAATTACAAAGCTCGTGATAACATATACATGAATGAGAAAATTCTAGAAAGATCATTAGTTTAGTATGTGGTTTTAAGTCCACATTTGACCTCAGCATGGCATAGTAACTGGAACACTTGGTGGATACAAATCATCACATTACAAATACAATTATGATTAGATATCCCAATTTCTAAGAGGAATTAATAAGATCATAATTTTTTAGATTAAAACTACTTATTATAATTATGGTAGGTTTAGTTAAACCCTTTTACATTTAAACTGACCATATCTGGTCAAAATATTCTCTCTGTTTTATCCTTAGATCAGTGAGATCTGGCATCTCACACTTATACAATTTCCTTTTAAAATCAAACCTTCACATCACTGAAATCTCAAAGCTATGAGATAGTGCATGGTTAATTCAAAACAATGTGAATAAATAAGCATTACATTTGAGAGAGTAATCTGAATGCTAAAGGGTTAAAGATATATAAAAGAGATCTATTTATTTTACTCGTTTTACTGCAGCCATGATGAGGAACCACCTTAATATCTTACTCTTTTCTCTTTTACTTGTTTCAGTCATTTGACTGCGGTCATGCTGGAGCACTGTCTTTAGTCGAACAAATCGACCCCACCCGGACTTATTCTTTGTAAGCCTAATATTTATTCTATCGGTCTCTTTTGCCGAACCGCTAAGTGATGGGGAAATAAACACACCAGCATCGGTTGTCAAGCAATGCTAGTGGGGACAAACACATACATACATACATACATATATATATATATATATATACACATATATACGACGGGCTTCTTTCAGTTTCCGTCTACCAAATCCACTCACAAGGCTTTGGTCGGCCCGAGGCTATAGTAGAAGACACTTGCCCAAGATGCAATGCAGTGGGACTGAACCCAGAACCATGTGGTTGGTAAGCAAGCCACTTACCACACAGCCACTCTTGTATATTATTTTCAAATTTTAGCTCAAGGCCAGCAATATTGGTTGATTAGACCAACCCTAGTGGTCCACTGCTATTTATTTTATTAACCCCCAAAAGGATGAAAGGCAAAGTTAACCGTGACAGAATTTAAAGTCAGAACACGAAGACAGATGAAATGCCACTAAGCATTTTGTCTGGCATTGTAACAATTCTGCTATCTCGCCACCTTCATATCAGTAAATAATAAAAGAAAATGTTCCTTACCAACTTGACTCCTCAGGCTACAGGAACGTAAGTCTAACTTCCTCAGATTTTTACAACTGTCAATAACATTGATCAGTTCCAGCTCAGGATGGGTGCCTTCAATTTGGTTACTACCCAAATACAATTCCTCCATTTGACCCTTAGCTGCAAAAAATAATAAGCAATGTAAAATTAATGTGAATTAGAGTACTGAAATGAAATAAACTTGAATCATTTCAATATGGAAACAGAAAACTGGAGAAACAAATCTACTCCTCATAGTCTAATCATGAAATGAAAAATTTGATATGGAAACAAATCTGTTCAATCCAAAATCATTATGTAATAGAGATGTGCAATGGAATCAAACTATGTTGGTTGTGATATAGATGGTTTTTTCAATTAATTCATTGCAGCTGAGCTTCTGGTGATTGTTAATTTGTGGTTGCAGTAAATGTATTGAGAATGTTGACTTCTGTGAGTACATGTATGTGTGTGAGTGTGTGTGAGAGAGAGAGAGAGAGAGAGAGAGAGAGAAAGAGAGAGAGAGAGAGAGATGCAGTGTTTTATCTCTGCATTATATTCCTATGTATTCAATTACTATGTAGTCTGCTAGCCGAGTCTGCTAGAGGAGACTTCTATGAATCCATATGTTACATTACAAATTTATATATATGTATCTATTTATTTATTATCATCATCATTTAGCATCCGTTTTCCATGCTGGCATGGGTTAGATGGTTTGACTGGAACTGGTAAGCTGGAAAATTGTAACAGGCTCCAGTCTGATTTTGGCTTGATTTCTACAGCTGGATGCCCTTCCTAACGCCAACATCTCCAAGAGTGTAGTGGTTGCCTTTTACATGTCACTGGCACAGGTGCCTATATTCACACAAAAGTATTAACATTTTATTTATCTGTTTTTCTAACAGGAGTCGCTACTGCTGAAAATGCCTTAACTAAATTCAGCCTTTGAACCAGCAACCATGTTAAGTTAATGCTATTAAGGAAGTCAGTCACCTATATCAACCCTAGTACAGCATTTATTTTATCCATCTCCATTTAGATAACAGCTACATCCCCATAGGCATAAAGGGATGTAACTCAGATGAAAGAACTACTTCGAGCATTTCTGTTCAATACAGCAGGAATTCCTTGCTGGTCCACACAGGCATGCGTGCGTGCATACATACACACACACAAATGAAGGAGAGAGTGCATAATCTGCAGTTTCTCTCTCAATATTGGTAGTCTTGGGCTATCATAGATGCTTGCCCAAAGTACCACAAGGTGGGATTGAACTCAGAACTACATGGTGGCAAAAATTTTTTAACCAAAGAGCCATGTTATACTCATAATTATGTAATATATTTTATCAAACAATATCAATGATCTATCAGAAGAGTTAAAAGAAATGTTAACTTCTGTATTCTAAATGCTGTTCAGGCATCTTTCCACAAAACCTTTCCTCCAATGATTTCATGAATGAAGATATTAAAATCTGCTTCCATTCAGTTTTTTTCCTTCCCCAAAACAAAAGATATCTGCATATGACCTGTCATTCCATAGGCTGCCTTCCCTTTCTTTACACTGGCACCTCTCTTATCATCACCATCCTCATTTAACACGCGTTTTCCATGCTGACATGGGCTGGAGAGTTTGACCAGAACTGGTAAGACCAGGAGATGCACCAGGTTCCGCTGTCTGTTCTGGCATGGTTTCCACCACTGGACGCCCTTCCTAATATCAACCACGCCAACAGAAAGTACTAAGTGCTTTTAACATGGCCCTGGCATCAGTGTTTCTTTATGTGAACCGAGCACTAGTATCAAATTCTGCTATGGTGGATGGGTCCATGTAGCTCTCTGTATACTTAAAAGGTTACCAGAGTAATGCATTTCACTTAGAAGGCTCATCATCATCACCATCATCATCGTTTAACGTCTGCTTTCCATGCTAGCATGGGTTGGACGATTTGACTGAGGACTGGTGAAACC
>JAOPJW010009180.1:83857498-83869451 GCA_027122535.1 Octopus maya | reverse complement strand
AGCATGGAAAGCAGACGTTAAACGACAATGATGATGATGATGCTTGCTCATCACCCTTGTATTTGTCTGCCTCTAATACAAGAATGTATCTTGATCCATAAACTTGTATCTCAATATCCAGAGCCCAAGTGTATAGGCAGAATTACATCTATTTCAGCCTGTGATTGGCTAAGTTCCCTATCCTGAAACTAGAGAGACTTGTGGTACAAGTCTCAAACAATAAATTGAGAGAAATTCATACAATATTTTGTGGAGTATTTCTCAATTTAGTCACTCAATGTCCCAAATACAGTGAATCCTAACAAAAGTCTGTGACAAAAACGTTGTGACCATTGTTCAGGTTTCCAGATCACTGCTGCAAAAGGCTGCCACTATCTCATGTTTCCTTTAACATATGTATACAATCCTCTTAGATATATAGAAATCCTCTTAAGTACAAAATATTCCAGCTGTAGAAAATGAAGGTGAAGAAAGTGCCAATTATTGTTGGTTCCTTGGAAATGGTATCAGAAGTCGTCAAGAAAAATATAAAGGAAATTAGAATAGAGTGCCCAGTAGAACTGTTAGAAAAGGTTTGCCTCCTTGGCACAGCCAGAATAATCAGAAAAGTATTATAGTTAAAGCTGCAGGAAACAAGCCCACTATGTATGCAAGACTTCAGGAGTTACAACACCTGAGATAAAAAGAATTAAATAATAATCATTCCTAACATAGGTACATGACAGCAAATTTACAGGTTTAGTTGACTATATAGACCATTACTATTTACTTATCTGCTCACCAAGAATAAAAGGCAATGACTCTTCTTAGAAGGCTTTTAAATAGGAAACTGAAGGGAGACAACTAACTATTCTACTGCTTGTGCCACTCCAGGTTCTTATAATTAAGCACAAGGCACAGAAAAGTATATTGTGGACTGAATTGCTCCTAGTATAATACTAGTATTTCTAATTTTGTAGACCTACAAGAATAAAGATTTAAACTTGAAATAAAAAGTGACATCAGTCGTCTCAGATGTCTTTCTCCATACTCTGGTTAACTAATTGTTCAATGTGACATCTTGTAGTTTCAAGGTCTTGCATTTTCTCATGAATTTTTAAAAAATTTTCATTACTGATGTCCAACTGTAATAGCAGCAGTAATAATATCGATAATACCAGCAAAAACAATGGTAATAAAAAATAGCAGTAATATTGGTAATGATTTAGTACATAGTTATAAAACCTGAAAAGACTTAGGGTCGTTTGAAAAGGAAAATTTATCTCCACACCGACACAAGTGCAAGACTTATCAAAACGCATCAGGGATGAAGGGAGATAAATCTGTACTTTTTTTCCTTACATTTAGATAAACTACGAAAAAAATATCAAGTCATTTGAGAATTGTACTTATTTAGCAAGTAACACCCAATAGTTGTAATGGAATTATGTCAGTGACCAGCTTGTACAGGACTGACGAATATTTTGATATATATACAGTACTTCATAAAATAACGCATATACAATAGTATACATGAGCATTTAGGTGGTAAACAGATTTTTCAACAAACTAAATAGTTTAGGAAAACTTAGGGCCATGAAACGTAAAAAGTAGTTTCCAACTCTGACCATTGATAATAAGTTTATTTGTTGATCTCCCTTCCCAATATACCCACTTATGATTGCTATCACAGAAAGTGTGAGTCTATAATCATTATTTAGATCTGCTGGGATCAAACCTAGACTTGGGTGTTCAAAAAATACTGCTACTTGAATATTTGTTGGAAACTTTTACAAAAACGTGCTACTAAATAAATGAGCTTACAGCTTCAATATGCACCTGTTATTAAAAATTTGCTTATGGTGAGCCCAAACTTTTGAAAATAACTAAATCTTTCCCTGAAATGATATTTTAAGAAAAGAAGGAAAGATGTATTGGATAACACAATCCTAAATAGACTGCCAAACTAAAAGATGGGATTATCACAGCTGGCAGGCAGTTGATCGTAGGTCTATTCATTTGGGAATGGCTTTATGCTAACCAACAATACCTGTCTTGTATCTCTTAAAATAAAATCCAATATAGACTATACAGTATGTAACCATACATCTTTTGATGATCAGTGACACGTAATGACCAGAGTAGATAAAGAAAGATAGCTTCAAACAATTTCATAGGTTCAAACAAAAAGAAAAAAAAAAAACTCACAAGCAATAAATTTCAAGGGAGAGAAATCTCATTGCCAAGACAGTAAGTTTCGTCCCATAATCAGCATTTCAAAAAAAAATATAATTTTTTAAATATGTGCCATAGAGTTAACACCAATCAAGTAAGACAATATATTAGAAATCAAACTATAGAAATAATTAAGGTAATTAAAATCTAAAACATTACTCACCAGCTTGAGGTAAAATAGCAGAACAGGTGATGCTTGGATCAGCCAAACTTTGAATATTGAGTAAATTCAATCCTTCTTTCTTACCGTCATCTCTGAAGGTATTAAGTAATATAAATTGATTAAGGTAATTTGTTTAATTAAATGGAAACAAAGAACACACATCTTTTGAAAACAATTCAGAATTTTGTACATCTTAGAATAAGAAACATCAGATTTGAAATATATCAGTAGTACTTAAATTCAACAGGAGTCATTTAATAAAGTGTCTTGTTCAAAGGCATAGGGTAACGTATGAAACTGGATTCAAACCCTTGATGACCCAATAAACACAAATCCAATGCTTCATTCTAGCTCTCGCACTTCTCAAGGATATGACTGATTATGAAACTTTAGGCATAAAGAGATGAGGCATGTGGTCATTTGTTGTTTATGCCTTCATTTAAAAAAACGTTGATTTTTGATCTTTTTAATAAGGAAAATATTATGGATACAAGTACAACACCAACTTTCTGGAGACAGATGGTCTGGAACCTCTTATAATCCACACTAATCTACAAGCAGAAATTTCAAATTTCAGTGGCCATGAGACTAGTTTACTGCTACTTTGCACAGCACATCATCATCATTTAACATTTGTTGTCCATGCTGGCATGGGTTGGACAGTTTGACCAGAGCATGGTTTCTACAGCTGGATGCCAATGGTATCAATACATTTGTATCATTTATACTAATGTCCAAGTATCTGTATTTCATTTAATCATTTAAATAAATTTAATATGTCTAGAGTGCGACAACCTACGATTTGGAAAAATCAGTAATCTAGAGATGGTTTTGAAACCAAGGGTTCCAGAAATTTATATTGTACTTGTATATATATATATAATGGATAAAATGTGATAATTTTTAAAATTCACAGAAATCAATTGCAGATCATACGTGAAATGCTAATTATTTGAAATTAAACATTCCAATGAGTGAGCGTGTGAGTGAGAGTGGGTGTGAATAAGTGTTTCATTCAAAATATAATTATGATCCACTTTTAAGTTACTAATTAAGGTGTTCTGATACTCTTTCATTTAAATAAATTCCCAACACACAATGTTTCAAGACCCTACTAGTTTTATCTTCTAAATGACATTAAAGTGATGATAGTCATACTATTACTGTCTGTTGCTTTTGAGTTGAAAATCATAAGACTGCTGATGTTTGCCTTTCCATCTTTTATTCCTAGACTCCCAATTTTGTGACTTATAATTACAAAGAGCCCCATATTTGTGTACATCCATACATCAAAAATGATATAAATGAAACATATTGGAGACTAACACCAGTAAGAAGAATGGATGCAGGTTAAGTACATAGACAACATCACTTGTCAAAGTCAGTATCAATTGAATGAAATACCTGTAACTCTTGAGTAGACAATTCAGAAGTCTACGGAACACGCCATCTTCTGTTTCACAGCCAATAATACTGAGATCTTTCAATTGCTTTTTGTTCACGAGATCACTGATGATGTCAAGAAGTTCTGGATTGTTCAGTCCTAAAAAAATAAAACAATTTCAATTAAACATCTCACTGCAAATGGGAAATGTAACATCAAAAATAATTCATTAGCAAATTTTCAGAGTTATATTCAAATTAATGCAACCTTCAATACACTTCCCCTAAATATCACATCACCTCTAACATCGTCATTTTACATCTGTTTTCTATGCTGGCATGGGTTGGATGGTTTGACAAGATCCAGCAAGCCAAAGAGCTGTGCCGAACTCCAGTGTCAGCTTTAGCATGGTTTTGACAACTGTATGCCTTTCCTAATGTCAACCACTTTACAGAATGTAGTAGATGCTTTTATTTTTTTTTTTTATCGTGCCACCAACACCAGTGAGGTTACCAACTTACTTCCAAGACAAAGAGAACAAAGTAAAAAGAAAAGGTAAAAGCCCTCCACTACTCTCTATGTGATGGTCATATGTTAGGTGCCAAAAGGTTGAATTACAATGGCAGGACTGGTCTGATATCAACAGGAAAAATGAATATTTTAAGTAAACTGCATAGGTAGATACAATGACTGTGGGCGTTTCATGCTATATATAGGGTTTATAGGTTACCCACCCTCTATATAAACCAAAGATTTTACGTGCCGGTCCCCTTACAGTTTTTTCAATGATTTGTGGACCCCTATAAAATACTGGATAATCAACATGACATACATTCATGTACCATAATTTCCAAACTATGAATCACACTGCCTGTAGACCTGCAACCCCGAAAACCACAACTTAATCCAGACAATGCCTTATTGGGATACAGTCAATGCACATAAAAATATGGGGAATCAGTTCATCAATTGGTTACAAAATGAATGAGAAACGAAAAATACCAACAGCACATCATGCACAATCAACCGTTATACCCACATATTTTGTATTGGCCAATCACACTTGTAACAAGTGTGATTAGCAAATGAGTGCGTAGGAGTGGTATGGGTCTGAGGCCAACAACAAAAAACGATGATAGCATGTGAAAAATTGAAAGTCTTAAATTTTTTAAAATTTAACTGTCTCAAGCCACCCCGTTTCCACAATACTTCAGCGTCACTTTGCAGTCCCCCTAAAATCGCTTTGCCGTCTCCTAGGGGACTGCAGACCCATTTGAGAACCACTGACATAAGCCAAACAGGCTGCAACTATTTAAAAACATGCCTAACTACGTTGGTCACAGTGTATGAAAACACATAAGGGAGAATTAAAGAGCCACTGAGTAGTCAATCTTCTAGAAATAGTAGCTAAATCACCCTCAAATCACAACCTACAATTTAAAAAAAAAGGGCAAAATTAGAAATAGTCTAAAAAAAAAAAAAGACAAAAACGATGGTCTCAGCTGGAATACCTTTGAACATCGGCCTACCTAAATGGGACTGACCTGGAGCTATCTCAGCAGATGGCTATATTTGACCAGTTAAATATCGGTTCCTTAGCATAGGACTGCAATCTATGACTGTCCAACTGCAGGCCACTAAACCATGATACAACAATGACAGCTCGTCCTACCAAGAATAAACCGTAATAGCAGAGTTATCTCCCTTGTTAAAGCTCAACACTGCGAAGAGATACTTGCGAGGTGGAATAAATGTGCGTATATACTCATGTGTGTCTTAGTGAACATGCCACAGAAATTAAACTGTTCAGAGGAACATATGCATAGGAACTTAACCTGCCAGAAATAGCAACCAAATATCCCTCTAATTACGTCTACTGCCTTAAAAATGAAGGGCAGATTGGATAGTGTAGTTCTAGATATTAAAAACAATAGAATGGTTTCAGCTGGCATGTCTTAAGCATAAGCCTACTCAATTAGGTCTAATGTAGAGTTAAACAATTGCTCAGCAGATACATGATATAACTACATACATACTGTTGCCCTTGACCAAACTTTGGAGTGATGCTTCAAGGAGTTAACATTTATCAACATCACACTGATTTAATCTTTTATTATCATCATCACCACCACTGTTTCAACATTCCACTTTTTGTCATGTTCACATGGGTCTGAGGGAATTCGTTTTAATGAATTTTCTACGGCTAGATGCCCTTCCTGTTGCCAACCCTCACTTGTTCTCAAACCAGATATTTCCCCATGACCAAACATTCTTTCACAAAAAATTGGAAAAGAATGACACATTGCATGACATTGATACTCATTTACAATTATCAAGCAATGTCAAGACAAGGAGGTACACACACACATACACACACACAACAGGCTTCTTTCATTTTCCATCAACCAAATCCACTCATAAAGCTTTAGCTGGCCAAGGGTTATTTATTGTAGAAAACACTTGTCTAAGGTGCCACATGCATTTCAGGATTTCACATAGGATATTTAGTCATTCTTAATGTTTGTCACTTACTGAAAAACCTCAGAAAGCAAACTTATTGTCAAAGATTTTCTAGCCATGACTGTCTTTTGGGGGGGATATATAGGACTAGATTATCCAATGAGTCCTTCCTATATTTAAAACCAAAGGATATATTCTAAAGGAGATTTGGCTGCTATTCCTGACAAGGTACCACATTCAAGCTACACTCTACAATCTAATAGAGTATTTAGTACCTCTAAATGATGATTTTCAAAACTGAACATATTAATAATGCTAGCCTCTTCATTAGTTTCTTTTATATAAGATATCTAGCACCATCTGCTTTCTCAATTTGAGAAAAAGCTGTAACAATTTTTTCTAATTTTGGCACAAGGCCAACCATTTTGAGGGGAGGGGCAAGTGGAATACATTGGCCATAGTGCTTGACTAGTACTTTATTTTATTGACCCAGAAGGATGAAAGGCAAAGCTGATCATGGCAGAATTTAAACTCAGAATTGAAAGAGTCAGAAGAAATGCCACTAAACATTTTGCCCAACATCCTAACAATTCTACCAGCTTGCCACTTCAACAATAAAAATAATTCTTTCTACTATAGGCAGAAGGCCTGAAACTCGGGAGAGGGCTTAACCAGTTGATGTATCCCTTAGTGGCTGACGATGTGTGCATCTCTGATCATGAGTAGAAGTAGTGGACAAGCATCATAGCCATGTGTTGAGAGGAATTTGGGGGGGTTTGAATAATTCACTCCTGGAAACAAGAGTTTTGTTCATCCTTTAACAAACCTTATTCAGGGACATTTTTGAGTAGGATGGGCTACTTGACATGAAGAAAATTCTAACTGGGCTCCACCTGCAATGTCATGCACAGTTTATCTTGATATGAGATCAACATGTCGCACACATGTGGTTGTGATGCACATGTCTGGTGTACCCTTATTAGACAGGTAGTCATGATGGGTATATTGGGCTTCGTATATTTGTACCCCGGTGTCACTTTGATGGTGTGCACTCATCTCTCACTCAATAATAATCTTAGCAATAATAACAGCAACAACACTTACCAGATACATTCAAATAGAGCTTTTGTAGAGATGGCCACATTGGTAGAACATCCCTCAAAATATCACCTATATGGGGATTAGGTTCACCAATAAGCCTCAGTGATTTCAAACCCTTTGATGACAGAGAATGTGTCTTTTTAGACAAACCTAAGCAAAGGTCCCACAACGAATTGTCAGATTTGGTGCTACCTGGTGTTGATACTGGAGAAGAATGCTGACAGTTTGCAGGAGACAACCACTGTGAATCTGACAATGAAGAGTCCGTTTTGGAATTTGTTGTTTCTTCCTCTGAAATGCCCTCATCCAAATCAGCATAGATGTCAAAAGATATTCGGCGTGATTCCAGCTGTTTTGATGTCAAGGGAGAGTAACTATCAACAGCTGAATTTGTCCGTGATTTTATATCTTCACTAGGGTATGTTCTTTTCTTTTCTCTGGGAGTGGGAGGAGACTTAAAACAGGATTTGTTCGATATTCCATTTTCATCTTTTATTTTACTTATAAAAGAGTCAAAGCCATTTTGATCAGAAGATGTATCAGTCTCTGTTGAAATATTACTTGAGCTCATAGAAGCTGAACTCTCTGTATTAGGCACTTCACTTTCAGTACTGGAACCTATTTCAGATGTTTTAGAGGCTTTGTCACTTTGAGACAGATCATCAGCATTTTGGTAACACTTCACAACAGAAATGTTCTCCTCCTCACACAGAGACCTTGAACCTGACAGATTATCATCCCATGAATTGCTAAATGGCGATATAGAATCTTTCCCAGTCGAAGAGCAGAAACCAAATTCTTTTCCTAATGGTTTACAGTAACGATATCGATCTGCAGGTCGAAGCTTTTTCACTTCTGCAAGTTCATCATAAGAATTTGAGAGAAGTGCAGTTAATACTGAATAAGATGTCTTCCGTTTTGTTTCAAACTTTATGGAATGTGGGCAAGAAGTCATGGATTGAAAACAGTTGTTCATTCTATAGGAGCAAAGCTTGCAAAGCCTATCTGTGGAAATCGAATGTTCTTTAAAATTGCAGCAATTCATCATAAATGGATTCGAAGACATATTCAGACAGTTCATGTTTTTCGAATGAGTGGTGATAACATGATTTTTGGAATCAAACCGACTGAATGTACTCTTCAAGCATTTACGAGACTTAGGGCTCGCATCAATATTTGAATGACAATGAGATTCACTGGAAGAGGAGTTTTGTGAATTAAGATTTTGATGCCAAAGCATCGAAGTAAGCAGTGAGTTTTCTTCAGAAGATGTTAAGAGAGAATCTTTGTTCTTTCCTTCTTTGTCTCTGAACTTCTGACAGCAACCAAGATTACGCACTGCTGGGGTATTTAACTCTTTTTCACGTCGCAGCTTCTGATCTAAAACTTTCTGCATCTTACCAACATCAGAAATACTATCTTCACAATTCATAGAGTGACCATTCTTATCAACAGCACCAATACTATCAAACAAAGAATTTGAATTATTAAATACTCTTTGACAATTATTAAGATTATCACCAGAGTCATTATTATTTTTATCATTATTATTGTTATAAAAATATATATTTTCTGAGTGAAGTTTCAGTTTTTTGGCTATAGAAGAATCAAAATTATAAACACTTTTACACTTGAGAGAGTTTACAATCTTTTCAGAATGTTCATCAAACGCATCCTTGGAACAATCAGATATATCACAGTCAAAGCTAGAATCCAGAACGTCAGATTCAGAATCATGAATGCCAGCACAAATTTTCATTAAACGTTCAAAGAAACCTACAAAGCCATCATTACGTTTTGAAAAAGTTAAGGAAAATTCCTGCAATTTGCCATGTTTTAGAAAAGTTTCTATGATATTCCAACAACAGTTTGACTCCGTAATGGCAGGATGGCACTGAACACGTAACAATACAACTGAATTTAACAACAGATGAACCAGTTCTAAATGGCATTCTAAAAATACAGACAGAGTTGAGTTCAAGGTCAAGGAGGTGACGTATGGTGCAAGAGCTAACACTCGTGTTGCCATTGTATCAGTCTTCATGCTCGCCTGGACATGTTTTGGAAGGTAACAGGTGACTTTGGGGTCATATTCATATACAGAACACCACATGAAGTCATGACTCAAAACTGAAACAGAAAAAAAAGAAGTAATATTAAAAAAGATGAAAGTAAGTGGATTCAAGATAGAGTTTGTTTAGTTAAAATTTTAAACCATTTGAAAACAACAGCAGCCAGTAGAGCAAATTTATCATGGGTTTGGAATGTTACTCGAGTTCATCATTGTTTCCTCAGCTTTGGCTGCAAAAACACAACAATGTTGAAACAAAGGGTGCCCCAAAGTCCCCTTGTGCTAATAAATCAAGTGTTCTATGGACACACATTCATCTAAAAGGAGACATTCTTCTCCAAAGGTGAAATACAACAATAATTAGCTTATTACTGTTCAAATTTATCAGACCACATGAATAAATATATATATGTCATCATTCCTATTCTTGCTGTTTATTGTGCACATGACAATTTATTAAATTGGGGAGCGAGGGTTAAATAAAACAATCAGTAAAAGATATATGGTGTACTTAACAACCACATTCTAAATCTTACTATAATGGGTGTTATGTCCAACTGTCTGTTCCCTCTTCACAGACAGTCGGACATAACATAGCAGGATCAATGGTTACAATATTTTTCGGGATTACAAAGACAGTCACCAGGAAGGTTTTTAGCATTAAAAAATCAGAAAGTATGATTATTTCGTAGATATCGATTTTTGAACTGATAAACCACCTTTGCATTTTTATTAAAAATTCACCAACTACGAGTAACTCTGGATTTTCATCGTATAGTTCGTGTCCCCATCATAGATACAAAGGGCATCACGAAGACAGTTAATAGCAAAAATAAAATGGAAAAATTGTGTGTGATTATTTAGTGGTTATTGAAGTGTGTCAGTCTCAAGCAGGATTCAAAACAGCTAATCGAAGCAGCTGTTGTTTACATCTCAGCTTTGTCAATCAAAATAACTCATGGTACCAGAACATCCAGACATTATTCGCATAGAACAGTGAGAGGTAAGTCTTAGTTTGATTTTTTTTGCAACCCTAAATATTCTGATCATGCATTCGCAGCAAACAAGGCACAGGGCCAGACTTTAGATCATGTAGTTGTACTTTTACCGACTCTGATGTTTACACACGGCCAGTTATACGTCGCTATGAGTAGAACAATGCAATCCAGTAATTTGAAAATTAGTGTCAACCAAACAGAAAATATCGTCTACAAAGTAGTTTCATAATCACATTGATATTATCGAAAGGAATAGGATTCATAATTTAAATAAGGAAATTTGTGAACTTTGAATGTATAAGAGTATAAACAAGCATAAAATAATGTAAACAACTAAAATAAAAGTATATCTAAATAACATTTTCTTCTTAATACTTTTTGTGCAGTGGTTGAAGGAAGCTCTGGTTTTCATTAGGAGTGGTCCACATAACCATTCATGATACAGAGGCTGGGAGTCTATTTCAGTTCAGGTGTGAATCATCATCACATGTCACTTAGTCACAAACACATATAGCTGCAATAAAATGCTGTATCACCAACAATAATTTCTCTAAGATAGCACCCAGTAATCTATCAAGTCCATTTACACATTTCTCAATACATACTGCTGACTTCCCTCCCTCATTTTTTGCCTCCATTGTAAATGAGTAGATTTGCTAGTACTTCTAAAGGATCAAAATTTGAGATAATTAAAGCACTATTTTAACTAATAAAGACATCTTGTGTTATTTCAGGTGCGAAGGAAAAGACAACAGTAACAACAATATATACTAAATTACAAGAATGACAAATGCAGAGTAGTTTCATTCATACTTTAAACTATGGAACTTCTTTAGATATAAAAGAAAAACAGTTTCAAAACTTGTTTAAGCAAGCCTGAACCAGTAGTAATGCTTTGGAAATGGCAGTAAATATACCAGGATGTAAAGAAGTGTCTGATGATACTGAACGTTCTCTGCAGTTCAGAAAAATTTCTTCCCTAAACAACAGCAGGCTGCCAATTACGGCTTCTGTTTCCAGTGTTATCTATTACAGCAATTTCTGGTTACTTACCAAACATTTTGCAATACAATAGGCCAGGATACTCTCAGT
Organism: Octopus maya; assembly: GCA_027122535.1. Lineage (NCBI taxonomy): Eukaryota > Metazoa > Mollusca > Cephalopoda > Octopoda > Octopodidae > Octopus > Octopus maya. Next base: position 83,857,968 of record JAOPJW010009180.1, on the reverse strand, counting down.
TGTAAACTACTTGAAGTTGATAAGCAACCAAGAGTTTGAATTTACTGGATTTAAAAGTAAATTCCACTTATTTTCTAATTTTGTCACAATTGGATCATAAATGTCTAAATATCCCTAATTGTGACTCATAATTTTCCAGAGTGTTACCTTCATTTTTCAGAAAAGTATACATATAACGTATTTATTTGTCAAGGCAACATTTATACCCAACCAATCACCTTCAGGTGTCATACTACAAACACCTTCAGGAATAACACACCTAATGATCTAAAAATTAGGTTAATATTTTGAAACATTATAATGATATATCTACAATATATTTCAAGTAATTATGGCTCTTGGAAAGTTTTGCAAATCTTAGGGCAGAGTTAGGTAAAGTAACAGCATATGTTAACATTATGAATTTGATATACACACAAATAGGTATCATCTCATAAGTTTCAGAAAATAGTTAACCGTTCAGCATTTAA
>JAOPJW010009180.1:83138908-83150515 GCA_027122535.1 Octopus maya | reverse complement strand
AGGCTTTCTATATACAATCGTATTTTTTTCTAAGTTTGTATTCAAGAGTTCTTTAGTAGCTTTAAGGAACGACTGCAACGTCATCACACTCTTCCATTAATATCTATACAAAACTATATAGATTTTGCAGTTGGTTCTGAAGATATCAGTAAGATGTGCTGGAAGGTATCACGTCAGAGATGTGTGATATCATTTCGATGGCTATTTCTCCACAATTATTTCTCTAAGCAGGACATTCTGATATACCATAACCATAGACTTGATACATTGGGTGGGTACACGTCAGATTATGAAAAAGAAAACAAATTTTTTATTGTTCGATTTGGCGAATTTACGTAAACTATATAAATGCAATGAAAATTTGTATAGATGAGTGCAAGTACTTTGAACGTGTGTATATGCGCGCGCGCGCGCGTGTGTGTGTGCGCGTACATACATATACACAGAAAGGGAGACTACAATACATCCAGCATAGCCGCAGTCAAATAAATTAAATAAGTTAAAGAATAGAAGAATATATATGTATGCATGTGTCTGCGTATATATGTCTCTGCATGTGTGTGTGTGTGTGTGTGTGTGTGTGTGTGTGTGTGTGTGTGTGTGTGTGTGTGTGTGTCCAACACTTAGTGCTTTGGCAAAAAGAGACCGATAGAATAAGCACCTGGTTCAGAAACAGTAAGTATAAGGCGCGATTCGTTCAGCTAAAACCCCTCAAGGTGCTGCTCCAGCATGACTGCAGTCCAGTGACTGAAACAAGTAAAAAAACAGAAACCACCAAAGTAAAGAGAACTTGATTACTTGCTCTTCGTGCCTTCCATAGTCTGACACTTATGCTATACACATTGCGCATGCGCATGAGGCATTAAAGACACGCTGACAATTCAAGAGAAAGTGCCATTCGGGCGGTTGATTTTTCTGAAGACATTTTTTTTGTGAGGTGTGAAGTCGTCATTGTGGCGATAATTCAGTGTTCCTTGTAATATGGAAACTATTCATCCTCCTGCTAATTTTTCATTAATACGTATATCTATTTGATAATACACATATAGCCTATGTGTATATTGTGTTTTTAGGGGTTTAAATGAAATAGTGTTCTGTTATTTATTTGCCGCTTTTGGTGTATTTTCGGAGAACCGACTTTGATAAGTGAAAGTTTCTACTATATTCTATATCGTATACAGCGGCGAACGAGAGAGGAAGAAATATCGAACAACTTGAAGGATACTAATACATACTCTACATTTATATTTTTCTTCTCTTATTGATCAAATCTTATTTCTTGATAGCTAAAACAACTTAGCTATTACCTTTTTTTGTGTGTGTTTGTGTTGGAAAACAGTTGGATATTAAAACAAAAAAGTCATCATGCTTCGTTGGATGACAGGCGATGACAAACACAGAAAGGAACCGGAGGCTTACGATTCGGTGGTGGAAGGTTTGAAACAACTTTATAAGAATAAGTTGTTGCCACTAGAAGAATACTACCGGTTCCACGACTTTCACTCGCCAATGCTCGATGATTCCGACTTCGATGCTCGACCGATGATTTTATTAATCGGTCAGTATTCCACTGGCAAAACAACTTTCATCCGTTACCTCTTGGAGCAAGATTTCCCCGGAATCCGTATCGGTCCCGAACCAACTACCGACAGGTTCATTGCTGTCATGGTCAACGAAAATGAAGGCATTATACCAGGCAATGCTTTGGTCGTTGACACCAAGAAGCAGTTCCGACCTTTGTCAAAATTCGGTAACGCTTTTCTAAATAGATTCCAGTGTTCTATGTTGAAAAACCCTGTTTTGGAAAGTATAAGTATCATAGACACGCCGGGTATTCTATCTGGTAAGTATTCTAATTATATACGGTTTGCTTTCAAATGTGTTTTCTTATTTATATCTTTGCAGGTTGTACAGCAGAATCACTTCCTTTTCTTTCTTTCCGTCATACTCTTATTAAGTATATATAGTTGTTTAACTTCAGGTCACTCATGATTGAGCGGACATAAGATGAAAAACATTGCAGCCTTGACTGTATTGCCTTTTTGCATAACTAGGACTACATTGACCAATCTGTCATTCTCCCCCCCCCACTTTTATTTTGCGGAAATTTGGCTGTTATTACTAGCAAGTCTAGTGACAAGTCTGTTCTTTTGTTTGTGCGTGAGTTTTTAGTATTTCAGTAAATGTAGACGACCGTACTTGAGATTTTGAGTCGGAAATAATTTTTAATTAATCGAATTTATTGCCCTAATGATAAATAGGGAAAAAAGTCATTAATGAAAATTTTTCTCGTAGGGAACAAGGGAGAGAACTCCCAGAATGTCAACCGATTGAAAAATTTAAATGATAAGAAAGAGAGGAGTGAAGATGATGTTGGACAGATACAGTGGCGACTATGGTCGTGTTCCGGTTTTATTAATTGATAAAGTGGATCAACAAATATTCAACATCTGTTCTTTTAAACATATTTACTCACTGCTTCCGTGTTCTTTCTGTGTAACCCTTTCTTGTCAGTTATAGTTTTTTTTTTTAACCCATTTCAATTATTTCTCTCTTTAGTCGTTCACGTTGATAAATGACTAACAATTATATACACGACGAATCAGACCTCGTAACAATTATTGTGCGTTTCAAGCCAACGAGGAAGTCTCTGCGTCAGTCACGGGCAACCTGTCGCCCGCGGGACTTTCTGAATGACACGCCTAAAATATAAATTATCTTCAGTTTTTTGTTAGTAGTGCGGCCCGCCTGATGACGAGCTATGATTCATGCGGCCCGCTTCTCGGAAAAGGTTGCCCATCCTTGCACTACATAATCATTCGACATGCTAGAAATAGCAGCCATATTTCCTTCAAATCACACCCTACATTTATGTGAATTACAGAAGGCCACATTGATAACGAAGTCCTACGTATTCTTTAAAATGGGATGGTCATGGCTGGAATGCTTTTTAGGGATGACAACAATAGTACGTCTTTAATATAATTGTAATGTTTATTACTTGCTCTCATCAAAGGTGACATATAATGATTTACTGTAATGAGATTTTTCATGTACTTTAATCCTACGTGGATGTTAATTTGATTTCGTATTAAGTTGAAGCCTGTCGAAAGTTCCTTCGGTCTGTCACGCGCTCGCTAATTAATTATTTCACTATAGCTTTCGTTATAGAGACTGCCTATTGTCCTTATTGTTAAAAAAGTTCTTGTTTATCATTTTATTTTGTCTATCCGCCTATCTATGGATTTATCCATTTATTTCTCATCCTTTGTTAAGCTTGCAAACGATTTCTTGTTAAAACTTTGTCAGAATAGTTAATGTCCACCAAAGATATGTCATCTGTTCCAAATTTGATCACATCATGACGTCGGGAAATTCCATTCTGTCTATGTAATATTAAACAAATAACATGACTAAAGGTTTGGCGATACGTATTGTTCAACCAACTTACTTGCACCACTCCTTCGACCATGCATATTACAAATTTAATTTAAGCGAAACTGCTGATTCCTGTCATGACAGTTGTATATAACTTATTTTATATGATTTTTAAGACGAAATAAGTTATTTTGAACCGATGTTTTACTATTTTTTTGTCTGCTATTTCTTGTATTCCCCATCGCCACTTTTCCCTCATTTTTGCCCTCTGTCATTCCTCTATGCTCTCTCCCTTCTTGGTTCTTACACGTTTCAACTGCCGCAATATTTACCAGCATCATGTTACGATAGAATTTATTGTTCATTATTTCTACACGCCCCAAAATTTCATTTCCAACACTCTCCCCTTATGGAGATTAAAATTTTCCAAAATAAGTGACTTAAAATATATCAATACTATCCAAAGAATTGCGGCCCTCTATAAAATCTAGAACTTTATAGTTACTCGTTATTTTATCAGCATCACTTTCTTGTTTGCGGCTTCGGTTATCTAGCACAAAATGAAGTGCTTGCATATTTTCCCTAGTCTAATGTGAGTGGGTGTATATGTCATACGAGGAGTTTGTGTGTCTATAGAAACATTAATACAACAATATTTCCTACTTTATATCCTTCCTCTTCAGTTGGAACCCACTCCTAGTTAGTTGCATATAATTTCCCTTTACAAGAATTTATTAGTACAGTTTCATATCTAAAATTTCATTAAACTTGTACTATTACACTCGTCTCACGAGGTGGGTGTGATCTCTGGTTAGCGGACTTTCGGAATAGCTATCACTACCTCATGGAGAATGGAAAGGGCAAGGAATTGGGTGTTTCTTTCGATGAAATTTTTTTTTCCAAAAAATTCTATTTTTCACATTTTTGCTACCTCTCTCCATCAAATCTGTGCCCTTTTCATTTTCCTTCGATATATATTTTTTTGTTGCTATTGCGCCAGTTTCACAACACAAGTGTAATACTAAAAAAAAAAATGATTTATATATGCTTCAGTATTCATTAACTCTATTATTTACACGATTGACCCTTGTTTTATCACCTCAAGTCACGAGCCAATGAAGGAATCTGTAATGTCATCACTCAACCTGCTAGAAATAACAATCAAATTTCCATCAATCCTCACACTACCGTTGTAAAAAAATACACCAGACAAATATAGTTCCAGATATATGAAAAGATGGGATGGTCAATTTTGATGTAAGTCCGTTGGAGAAGTGCTGAGTTAGGACTTAAAACGGCAAGAATAATCATAATCTATTTTCCCCAATAACTAATTACATATGTTTTAATTTGACAGTTTTCTGCCCACTGTCATGCTAGCTAGTTTGGCCGTGGCCTCCAGACAGATTATTGCAGTCTGTTTAGCAAAATCAATTTACTGTAACTTGCACTAGAACTTCACAAAACTCAACTCCTTTCATAACCTCAGCTATAGGAAACATTTAACTCTTTGCCCTAAACGTCCATTGCTTGTTTTCAGACTTAGCCGGTTATTTCTTATGTTCTTATCAGTATGAAGTTTTCTTTTAGTAAGTAGCAAGTTATTCTGTTGGTTGAAAAAAAAAACAAAAAAAAAAAACAAAACAATGGAAATGTCTTGTATATGATGCATGGACGTCAGATAAATATGTGCTGTGTATCACATTTGATACAGGACAGGTAAAGGGGTTATGCCAGCTAACAGGTACTGTGAGAGATATCAGTTCTGAACTCAAATCCTGCCATGGCTGTCTTTGACTTTCATCCTTCTGGTCTTCATAGTAACAGTGAAGTACTGTGGGCTGGTTTAATTGAACATATCTTGGCCTGAATTTAAAGCCTTGTCTGTATAAAAAATCTGTTATATGTGTATGTGTGTTCAGAATGTGGCTCAAGTACAAAATACTGTTTTGTTTTTTACACCATGTTTTTCGTTGTAGTCGTAATTGGAATTGTCAAGTTCAACACAACTTTCCAGTCTTACCCACTCTTTGTTACCAACTTAAACTGGAAGACTTCTTGAATTACTATGAATAACATTTACTCTACTCACAGCTGCCCATCACTCATAAGTTGCCCCCTCCTACTTCCTGGCCCAATTTACTTGACCTCTTTTTCACTTTAACCTGCCTACTTCACTTTACTCCATTGCTTCTGTTTACCACTAAGCCAATGAGGAAGCAAGCTATTATGTAGTTAATCAATCTGTTAGGAAAAGCAGCAGACTTTCCTTCAATTCACACTATACTGTTTTGAAAATAGGAAGGACACATTGCAAAAATCTAATCTTAAATCTCAGAAAATCTAATCTAATCTTAGAGAAAGTAAAAGGCAACACACTAAAGTTGGTACCCCAACATGGTCACAGCCTCTGGCAGAAACTGGCAAAACATATATTATATGAAAAAAAAAAAATACAGTAAAGAAACTGGATGGTTGTTATGAAATAACTTTGGTCATAGGGCTTGCTGGATCAGGGTTGACCTGGGTCTAAGCAGCATCTTACTTTTAACTTATTGCCTTCGCACCACTACCAGATGTACACATTACACAAACATCTCCTTTACCTCAAGTATTATAGTCATCTGGCTGTAATTATTGGTCAAACTATTTCATGTACAAAAGTAGAATATATGAGAAAAACATTAGTAGATGACTAATATCTTTTTTTTTTTTTCATTTTCCTGGCAAGTACAGGAAACAATTTCTAACATTGCCCATGGGCATATGGCATAGTGATTAAGAGTGTGGGCTACTAACCCCAAGATTCCAAGTTCGATTCCAGGCAGTGACCTGAATAATGATAATAATATTGAAAAATACCTTAGGAATGAGAACCCAGGTTTGAAATTTCCCAAAGACACCTGATGAAGGCTGAAGGGTATATCAGCCGAAATGTTAACAACAAAGATGAGGACAAATATCCGTCAAATGTAAATAATATAAATAATTTCTAGCCTGTTTCTACCTCATTTTGACATCATCAATGAGGTTTACTTTTCTGTAAACTTACCAGAGAGTAATTCCATGTAAACCAGGCACAAAAAAAGGGATTTTGAAACCCATCATCTCAGATTTTCAACAAATTTTGACCAGTTGTTCCTATCATTAAGAACAGAAAAAGTGCAAAATTTCAGGCCCCAACTTCCAATGCTTCAAAAGTTATGCTGATTTAAAATTTGGCTCAAATCACCTGTTTTAAGGCCTGTATTGTCCATCTTGAATTTCAATGCTGTAACAAATAATGTAATAACTTTCAATCCACATGGACTATTTTTCTGAAAATTTGTACCTGACCATCTTTTGGGGTGCTGAATCTGAATTTGAAGAGAAAAAAGTGTATTTCTCATGGCTACGTGTTTTTCTTCAATCAAAATGAAAACACTTCACTGTTTTTCCCCTGACACTGCTGTGTGCTCAAAGCCAAATTCTCAGAAGTGCCTAAATCCTACAGCTTCGAAATGTTTTGCACATGTGTGAGAAAATTGATTGTGTACTGATGATGTTAGTTGTTGACTAATATTTTTTCTCACTACTTATTTGATTCTGATTTTGTATTTTAACCCTTTAGTGTTCAGATTATTTTGTCAAAAGTAATCCTTATTTATTCACATTAAAAAAAATTTATCTGATATTATTTTGTAGCTTCAAGAGAGGAAAGATGTAATTGCTTATTTTTAGAATGACATTGCAGGGTAGGTGTGAGGGGCTAGTTCTGGCCAGTTTGAGCATAAAATGTGTTGAATATTTGGGCCGGATACAGCCAGTTTAAACACTACAGGGTTAAATATGTTGGCACTATCATTACTTGCTCTTTATGCAGTTGTCTTAGAATTTTTAATTTCTAACCAATTTTATATTGTATGACTTTAGTAAATAACCTACTTTATTTGAACTTCGAACATGATACAATCCTCCCTGGCATGTTGATCTTCATACTTTTCTACTTTTCCAAAAGTCATACCAAAAGGTGGTGTGGTCATGGCCAGAACGCTTTTGATGATAGGTCTGCTCGGTCAAGACTAATCTGGTGTTAAATGACAGCATTAATCTCCAGTCTCATGAAAAACAAGTTTCCACTGTCCCATCCTCATTGCTCCACCCATTAAATGGCATCTAAAAAGTGGGCACCCAACTGAATGACATATAGCTGCTTGCAGATATTACTTTCATGGAAGCTAACAGCTGTGTACTCTCATAAGCCAACAGTAAGATCCTTCTGACTTTGGTAACAGTTGCTCTACAGAACACCAATTTTCACCATCTTTAATGTAATTAAAACATCATTAACAATTTAAATTTTAACCTTTCTCTAGCAATCTTAATAGGAGTTACATTAATTCAAATCCAATGATAACTTTCTTTTATATCACAGAAATAAATGGTCTCTTGTGGTAGAACTGATTACATTTGATGTTAGCTGTTGACAAAATATGGCGTACAAGTATAGTTAAAATCCTTTCCTAAGGATTGTGTTGAACTTGGCAACTAACTTGAAAGTCTTATCACTTCAGAACCTGTTCATCACTAAATTCTCAAGTTCCCTGTCAGCTGTTCATAATCTTTGGTGATTTGCTTCACACAAAAAGATTTTTACAAAAATATAACTTTGATAGCCATTCTTGGTTTTTGATATCTTGATATCAGTGACATTTTAATCTCTGGCATAATTTTTATCACCTTTTGCTCAATAAGATATTTTCAATCTGTAATTTTGGTTCTTATTGAACTTTGTTTCAGAGTTTTTTTTTATATAGTTTGCAATCTGTTCAACTAATATGTTGTCAAATTTGCGATAGCTAAATAGGTTAGGTATTTAGCTGAAAAGGCAATATTGGTTTCTTGAAGGAAGCTGATAGATGTGACACAATCACAACACTGCACTGCATCTGTATCCAGTAAAAATAAGTTACCTGGGTCTAAATGTCTGAAATGCATTGTTGTTACTAAGATTGTTATTTTTGTTTTCTGTCTATTGGCCTTGTGTGTCAATGCCCTGATGGATTACTATGCTGTTAAGCCTCAGTTTAAAAATAAGTTACTTATTCAGATTCTTTTTGATACTGTGTAACACATTGAGAAATAAAATAGCTGATGAAGATAAGATCAGACTTATTGGAATAGTCATCATCATTTACCATCTTTTTTTCCATGCTGGCATGTGGGTTGAGTAGTTCAACATGAACTGACCAAACAGGGCTGCACCAAGTTTCAATATCTGCTTTGCCATTGCTTCTACAGCTGATGTCATTTCTAATGTCAACTACTTCACAATTTACTGGGTGCTTTTTATTCATGGCACCAGCACTGGTGAGGTCACTAAGTACCCACAAAACAAGGTCCCTCAACTAAGTAGGGATATGAAAGTAAATACTGATGTCTAACATGGACACAATTTAGAGAGTGAGGATATTAGTTGATTAAATCAATCCAATACTTGGCTGGAACTTTATTGAAACCTCAGGAGGATGGGAGGTAAAAATTGACCTCAGATTTGAATTTAGAACATTAAGTGCGACAACAAAATACCACAAGGCATTTTTATGAGATACTCCAAGAATTCTAATATGCTGTCCTTGTCTTTTTAAATATTGAACAATCTTTATTCTCTTAAGATAGATTTGATAGTTTAAAATATTAACTTAAGAACCAGAGTAATGGTATTTTAACCCTTTGTAAGTTATTACATTTCTCAAATAAGGCACTGGCAGGGCTGTGTGGTTAAGGAGCTTGCTTTGTAACCATGTGGTTTCTGGTTCAGCCCCACTGCATAGCACTTTGGACAAGTGTCTTGTACTATACACTTAACCTACCAATGCCTTGTGAGTGAATTTGGTAGACAGAAACTTTGGAAGTCCATTGTATAAATATGTGTGTGTGTGTTTGTACTCCACCACTGCTTAACTGATGTTGGTTTGTTTACATCCCTGTAACTTAGTTTTTTTTCAGGAAAAGAGTAACTACCAGAGGCGATTTGTCCCTGCCTGGTTGCAGTCCAGTGACTGAAACAAGTCAGAAACTCATTTTTGTCTTTAAACTCAAATACATTGTTTATTTTTTCTTAGAGCTAGATAGCTTTAACAATAGCATGAAATAAATATGGCCATTAATATGCTGGTATTGACTTAAAAGTGGATTAGTAATGAAATCATTTTGTTTTGTTTTTTTTACAAAGACAATTTGTTAATTCTCTCACAACAAACTGTCTTTTTTGACAATTATTTTAGCTGATTAGAAAATTAATCATGATTATCAATAGCAAAACTCCACCTCCTTCTCAACTGTGTTCTATAGTGTTTAATTAGATATAATGAAATCCCTAACCTTGTCAATACTGATAACCTATATCTTGATTATTCTTTTATCATTTTTCCTTGTTTTAGTCATTGGACTGTGACCATGCTGGGGCATTGTCTCGAAGGGTTTAGTTGATCAGTTTGGCTGAAAGTACCTGTTTTAAGCTTGCTTATCTCTGGGAACACAAACAAACCAACACTGGTTGTGAAGTAGTGGGAAACAAATATCAAGATGCATACATGGGATGTGCCAAATTCACTCTCATGACATTGGCACTCAAGCTGAACTGCCTCATAGTGGGACCAAACCTGAAACTGCATGGCTGTGAAGTGAACTTTTTAACCACACAGCCATGCCTATGCATATAGTTTATTAAATTAGATCTGTCACAAAGCTTGTTATTGATAGAATTATCAGACTAGGTCAACAATGAGGAACAGATTACTAGAATGACTTGATGGATTTTTAGTACTTGTTGGTGATCACCATTAAGGTTAGTTTCTAGCAAACACCAAAGATAGTTTGGTTGAATCACTAGTAAGTTGGTCTACTATCTGAATAGCTTAACTGTTTCCATGTCATTATTACCCTTGATATAACCTCCAAGAAGAAACTTTATTTTAATGACCCAAGTGATGTTACTTTAACTAGGTATTTTGGGTTGGCATAGTTCAGTTTCTGTAAGCAGACAACTATTGTGGTTGTTTTGTAAGTTTTCAGTTTTGAGTTGAAACCTTCCCTTGACTAAAACTGTAATATTAGCTGTTACTTTTATTAATTTTGAAGGGTGGTGAATTAGTAGAATTATTCGGGTTGAAAGAAATGCTTTATGGTATTTCTTCTGGGTGTTTATATTCTGGGTTCAAATATTGCCATGGTCAAGTTTGGCTTGTGTCCTTTCAGGATTAATAAAATAAAATACCAGTCAGGTACTGGGGTCAATAGTGTCAAGTAATCCCAACCTCTGAAAATTGCTAGCCTTGTACCTAAATTAGAAAGGATTATTATTTTTATTATGCAGAGAGAAAGAGATATCTCTCAGCTACATAGTGATGTTAAAGTTGGTGTAAGTTCTGGTGTCCCTATCTTGTTACATAGGGGGTTTCTAAGAGTTAGTTGACATTCACAGAATTTTTAATGAAAGATCTTGTTCAAATTACTTTTGATAAGCCTTTCTCTCTGTCTCTTCTGTACCTCACTGTTAGGATGTCATTGGATTGATATTTGAGGAAATTTTCTCCAAGACCAGTTAACATGAACAAAATAAATATAAAAATGATAATGGTGGCAGTGATTGAATTTAGATGAGAAAATAATGATTATTTTGCATTATTAGTATAAGTTCCAACTGAAGACTTGTAATCAGCTTGGTTACAACGGTAAGACACAAAGAGGGAGGTTGTGGTATAATTTCCATGAAACACAATCAGGTTTTAATAAAAGAAAAAAGGTAATATTTAAAAAAAAACCCTTATTTTTGAATATATCAGCTGTTCTGTTCTGGTGGGAGTCAGAAGCATAAAATAATTTTAAAATTAACTTTGCCTTATATTTATAACATGGTACATAGAATGTAAATCTAGACAAACTTTTGTTTGAAAACATTAAAATACATCCTTGGAAGTTGACAAGAACTACTTTCACTAGTGTGTACAAGTGTGTGAATGTAATAAAGAAAATTAATTAGGACTTACTGAATTGACAGCTGATTGGGTTTATTAATGAAGTACGTTAATTGTTTGGCTACATATATATATCATCATCGTCGTTTAACGTCCGCTTTCCATGCTAGCATGGGTTGGACGGCTCGACTGATGACTGGTGAAACCGGATGGCAACACCAGGCACCAATCTAAATTTGGCAGAGTTTCTACAGCTGGATGCCCTTCCTAA
>JAOPJW010009180.1:83056136-83066994 GCA_027122535.1 Octopus maya | reverse complement strand
AGTGAGTATACATGAATATGGTACTACATGAATCTTGCCTTCATTTCACTGGTAAGAAATGCATTCAGTGAGTGATACACTCCAACAGTTCATGTGTAATTTTTCTAGTTTGCAGAGCTGTCCCACCTACATATAAGTGAAATAATTGTAATATAATTTATAAAAAATAAATAAGAAAAATCTGTCTACCTGATAGGACATACCTTACCACCTTGTTATTTATGTTGTTTTTTTTCTCTACATAATTTAAATTCTTTATTGATAATGTATTCTAGTATGTTGGAATTAGCTAAGTCTCTAAAATGATGTTTGCTAGAGTCCTGTAAAAGTAGATAGTTGGTGTCGGTGATAGCAGAAACTATTTAAAACAGCTGCCTATGATAAAAGGCTATTGCTGGCTGATTGAATAACTGAAACAATGTATGGTGTTTGCGTCTGAAATGTTTTACTGGGAAGTCTGGATAAAACTAGAGCTTTATTACAACAGGAGTGTACAGGAAGCTAAGTGATTGGCTGGACTCTGATAAAAATAAGAACATTAATCCATGAACTGTGAAAGGCCAGTATACTGTCCAGTCAATGACCTTTTTCAATGCTCCATGTAGCATTTGCTGTTTCATGTGCAAGGTGCAAATTTTGACCTAAATACAGTGTTGGCCTGTCGAAGGACCGGATAGAGAATACCACCATATTTTTTTCCTAAAAGATCTGGCTTGATTGGGGAAAAGGCAGCCTAGACAAAGGATGAAGACAGATTCCCAGATCAGTTGAATGTAGCATGCACCCTTTAGATTGTTTACATTGCTGTTTCACTGTCTGTGCACTACAATCCCCCTCTGCAATTTCAGTAAATATGCAATATTTTTACCATGTTCTGATGCTGGAAAGAATGGATCCCAACACATGATGTTGCTATGGTTTCTGAGTTGTATGGTGACAAAATGGGCAGTGAGGTCATTTAGAACTTTGGCTCTGATAGTGACAGTGAAGCTTTGATGGATGAGCCCAAGTCAGCAGATCTAGAGTCCAGCAGCAACACTGCTAATAACTCTAATTGGGAGATCTAGGTGAATGCGGCAGAGGCAGTCTGTGGGCAAGAGTGAATGACAATCACAACAAAGCTGACCACAAAATCTTTGCACTCATACACTTTGTAAATCTGTTCCTGTTTTCACAATTGTATAGCAACAATCATTGGATTCATGAGAAGATATGTTGAGAAAGTGATTGATGTCAGGCAGAGAAATGCCTATGAATGGTGGTGTTCTGGAGCTGATACCTTGATTGCAGTAGAAGCAGTCGACCAGATTATCTCAGGATTGCCAATTTCCTTGTTTCTAGCTGCCTTTGGACTATTCTTAAACTGATGTGTGTGTACCAATAGATAGATACATTGGAAGCATTTGCAATATCGGCATATCATCTTTTATCCTTTTTTTAATCATTTTCTTGTTTCAGTCATTAAACTGTGGTCATGCTGGGGCATCACCTTTAAGAATTTTAGTTGAATGAATTGACTCAAGTACTTTTTCTTTCTTTTTTTAACCTCGTACTTTTTGTATTGATTTCTGTTGCCGAATTGCTAAGTTACAGGGATATGAACACATCAACACCAGTTGTCAACTCAAAGCTATGTGATTAAGAAGCAAACTTCTTGCCACACAGCCATGTCTGCTCCTATATATTTACAAATTATAGATACATACAAGCATTTTCTTTGAAAATAACATTTCGTTGTCAGAATGTACATGGAAATATTTAGCTTAATTCTCAAACTGCAAAAGCCATGAACTTCAAATTTTCACTGGATAGCTCTTGTCAAATAGTTGAACCCATGTCAACATGGAAAATGGATGTTAAACTATGATGATGATTTTTGAGTTAGTGTTAAAAGTGTGAAAGAAGACAAATGAACAAAGAGCCTTCAAGGTACACCCAAATATTTACCAAACAGAAGTTTGGTCCTAAGTTATACTCCCCTCTTCTGATCAAAGTAATAGGTGTCAGATTTTACTAAATGACCTTGAAACAAGTATCAAACAAATGTTTGACTCCTTGCCTTTCTAATGATACCAAAACCAAGTTCAGAACATGTATGCAAGATTTTTTATGAATGTTTGAAAATCGAAATGCCAAAAAGCATTGAAAAATCAAAAAGAGGCTCTGCAGTTCATGTTACCCATGATAAAAATTCAGCAGATTATTGGCAAAGAAATTGTAATTATCAAAATGACTGTTGGTTTGGCCATGACAATTCCACCCAGCTTGCAACCTTTTTAGTAATGTTGGTTTCAAATTTTGACACAGGGCCAGCAAGTTTGGGAGAGGAGGTAAATCAATTTACATCAACCCCAGTACTCAATTTGTTCTTATTTTATCAACCCCGAAAGGATGAAAGGCAAAGTTGATTTCGGCAGAATTTGAATGTAATGATGGCAAAGTTGTTTCTGAACAGTTTCCCCTGCTTGCTGACAATTCTGCCAGCTCGCTGCTTTTTTTTTTCTTTAGTTTCACCAAACCTGCTCCCACCATCCTTACCCATTGGGCGTATGTAGAGAAAAAAAAGGGTGGGGAGGAAGAGTTGGATCGAAAAGAAAGCAGCCAATGGTGTGAGTTTGTTAAGGGTGGAGATCTCCTTGCCAAGGGGGTTTCCATGCACTGCAGCAGCACTACATAGAGTGGCATGCGATGTCTGGAAGATGGGTTGCAATGAAATGCCGCTAGCTCCAATGTCATTAGAGTTGCACCTTTCTAGCAAGTCTGGCATCGCCCTCTTCCGCTGGGATCAATCATCGAGTTTGGAGAATTAGTTTCCTCCATTTGATCCACTGTTGGGTCTTAGTTTGGTGTGGTGAGGGACAAGGTCAGCGCTTCTGTGCCCTTGTTTGAACGGATCATGTTTTTAGTTCTGATTGGTATCCTCACGCCCTCCTCCAAGATCTAGCAAACTGGTTTGGTCGTCAACAACCTGACCATGACTGGAAGGAGTAGGAGTACAAGGTTATCCATTGTCTCCAACCTCAGCACCTAGCCTTTTTATTAATACTAGCATTATTAAGACAGTGGATTGGCAGAATTGCTAGGACATTGGGAAAAAATGCTGAGCTGCATTTGTTCTTGCTCTTTACAATCTGAGTTCAAATCCTGGTGCGATCAATTTTGCCTTTCAGCCTTTTAGGATTGATAAAATAAAGCACCAATCAAATAGTGGTGGTGATGGTATTGACTAAACCCTTTCCATCGAAACTGTTGACCTTGTGCCTAAATTAGAAACCGCTATTAGCCTTGCCATATCACCTTAGACTAGGTCTTTGGATTTACTTACACCATATTTCACACATTAACACTGCTTTACTCTTCTTCAAGGACTTTTCATAACTGCAGTTGTATGTCCTATGAAAGGGCTGGGTATCTTAAAATATGAAGACTTTGCAAGTGAAAAATGTCAGCGAAATAAACTAAATTGATATATCACTGCAGAGATAAATTAATTTATAACTAGAAATAATGAGCACTAAAGAATGCAGAGGTTATTAATTAGGAATGCTGTCGCAGTTAATAGCAATTTAATCTGAACATAGAGTAGCAATGTTTTTATTAATATGTGTGCTGTTTTACTCTCATTTCTTCCTGTTAACATGAATTGGATGGATTATATGCATTTGAATAATTTGCATGTTGTCCGAGCAATAGAATATAGAACTGAATGCTTTACTCACTGCTAACTATTGAAACAATCAGAGGATTGCGCCTGTTCTCTGTTAGATCAAGACAAACAATTAAGTGATTTTATGTACTCTGCTAAAGGACACAATACACTTCTACTTAGATTTTATTTAAAATATTTAGTATCTTATGTTTTATTTTTCACTTGTTTCACTCATTGAACTGTGGCCATGCTGGGGCACTGCCTTGAAGGGTTTGTTCAAATGAATCAACCCCAGTACTTAAGACTAGTATTTACTCTAGTGAGGGAAGTAAACAAACTAACACCATTTGTCAAGCAGTGGTTGGGAAACAAATACAACACACACACAAGCTTCCTCACAGTTTCTGTCTACTAAATTCACTCACAAGGCATATGCTGGCATAGGCCGGGACACTTTCTCAAGGTGTTGTACAATGGGACTGAACACAAAACTACTTGGTTGCAAAGTGAGCTTCTTAACCACACAGCCATGTCTGCACCTAAAAATGGTGTTTGTTGGATTTTAGATGGAGTAATTTTGAAATTTTTAATTGTGAAATTGAACAGTTCTGGCTTAGAAGACCTATGATCAACAATATTCCAGCCATGACCTTCTGTCATTTTTTTTTTAGGTGGTTATAGTGTATCTAAGACTATCCAATGTATCCATTTTCTTCTCAAGACAATTGGTATGATTTCAGGAAGATTTGACTGCTATTTCTTGTAGGTTAAGTAACTGTATAGAAGCTTACCTTAGCTCAAATAAAATGAAATCAAACACAGCACAATCTAAACTCTTTTTACCTTTTTATTTTGTCATAGTTTATGGAGTTCAATTGTTGTAGTCAGTGTTTTTTGTTATCCTTATCAAAGTTTGAAATATAAAAGTGCCCTTGTTAGATTTTCAGTTTATTTTATATTGGTCTTATCTTTCTGTTAAGCTGATCATGTGTTCATTATAATGCTGATTTCTGACACAATTAATTTGCTCAGTTAATCCAAAGCAAAGAAAAAAAAAATCATTCAGTTTAAAGTTGCTGAAACGGGGGAAAGATTATGACTTATCATTGCTGTCTTGATTTAACTCTGGGTGGCATTTCTACAGTGACTTTGCTGTACCAAAATGGCAGACTCCACTCTACACTAAGATTTATTCATAGCTTCCATCTTTGCACCTTTCTAACCTCTTCCTAACTGAAAACAGAGCAGCTCTTTTTCTAACTGTCAACCCACTTCTCACTAACCTCTAAACTTTGACAATTCAAAATTAATTCACAATAAATTCACTGTCACCCCTCTTTCCCTTTCTAGAGTGTTCTTCAATGGCTATGGAGTTTGACTGCTTGATTTCTTTTTTTTTTTTCTCCATATATATTTTATTTCAGTGTTTCTTCAACTAAAGAATAACGACTCATTGCTTCTCAAAATTACTGCCTTACATTTAATCATGAGATGATGCGCCATTTGGAGTTAATGAAAACTGTCCCCCTATACTGTTGAAAGACTTGACCAGATTGAAGGCTCAGCAGCTTTTGTTCTATAAACTTTTTAATGCCCACAATCTTTTGTAACCCTAACCCTAATTTTGCATGCAAAATATTGGCATTTTTGAAGGGTCTTCTCAATGACTGCTAACTGTGGACACAAGTCTATGACATTGTTGATGACAAGATGTGACATAAGGGTCGACTAACTCTCCACAATGACATTGTTGATGGTAGATCATATATAAAAGGACTGACTTGAGCTATAGGACTTTGACAAATCGTTCTTGATGGAAGATGCATTTATTTACTGAAAAATTAGTAAGATATGCTTGATGATAGATTTCATTAACAAATAAGCTAGTGTACATTGTTTTACTCCAGGGTATTACAGTTCAGTCTCTCTGTTACCTGTCATCTTGGAGCTAACATAAGTAGCAGTAATATATTGAGATCACTTCTATCATTCATATTCCTTTGTTTATGATTTATACATTTTTGTGAGTAATCAAAAAGTATTTAAATGAACTAACAGTGTAATATTTCTCTTACAGGTCCATGCCTATATAATCAGCCAACTTAAGAAGGAAATGCCAGCTATGTTCGGGAAAGATTCTAAAAAGAAAGAACTTATCAACCGACTATCAACAATTTATGAGCACATTCAGAGAGAGCACCAGATTTCTCCTGGAGACTTCCCAAACCTTAAGAGAATGCAAGACCAACTACAACATCATGATTTCAACAAATTTCATCCTTTGAAACCAAAGCTTTTGGAAACTGTTGACCATATGTTAGCAGAAGACATAGCTAAACTGATGCGAATCATTCCTCTGGAAGACAGCCTCGCTAAATTGAATGACTCAGAAGGCAATACTGTCAAAGGGGGAGCATTTGAAGGTTACAGTGAAAGTCCATTTGGTTTTGGTTGTGGTGAAGGAGTTGACGAGGGTCGTGGGGAGTTAGAATGGGTTGTTAGTAATGAGCGTTGCGACTATGACAAAGTATTTGACACTCTAGGTCCTATTGATGGCAAAATCACTGGTAGCAACGCCAAGAAAGAAATGGTGAAATCCAAGTTACCAAACTCTGTCTTGGGTAAAGTTTGGAAACTGGCTGATGTTGATAAAGATGGTATGCTTGATGCTGATGAATGGGCCTTGGCTAATCATTTAATGAAAATTAAACTTCAGGGTCATGACCTTCCTGCGGACTTGCCTGAGCATTTGATTCCACCATCAAAACGATAGTTAATTTATGTGCTCTAACACTGGGGCAATTATTCCTTATTTCTCCCCCCACATCCCCAGTCTCACTCTCTGGGTTCTTTAATGAGGAGGAGCCATAGGTCCAGGGAAAGTGTAGGTGGAGTGTTTGTTGACAATGTCATTCTGAACTGTTGTTAAAGTGTCTTAATAAAGAATCGTTGGAGAAAGAGAGACCAATAAGAAAACAAATATTTTTGTTGGCTCAGGACTGTAAGAGAGAAAGCAAAGTACCAATTATTAAAAAGAAAGAACATAAATAATGAACAAAAAGTGGGAGCAAAAGTTGTTAACCCATTTTGGGTGGATTTATTATAACAAATTTAAGTATATCGTTTGTGAAGGGATGAGAAAAAATTAAAAATTGTATATTGAAATTCATTTTTCTCACTGTTTTTATGTGTCCATATATCTTCATCAAGTATGAATATGTTGTGAGGAGAGATACATGTGGCTGTTTTTTTTTTCTTCTCTCTTATCAAAGAAATCAGTATTATTTCTAAATTAAAGCTAGTCTTTCTGTGATGTAACACTAACAGAATACTTATTGGTTGATCTCTTCTAGAATAGTATTTGGTATATCATCAATTGTTTATGGTTTGGTTGCTCACTGAATCAGGAATATATTGAAGAATTTGTTTAAAATTGAAGTTATAAAAATATTTTCAAAAGTAATATATTATTTTTATTATTATTATGTTGTGTTAAGAGGTGCGATGGATCTTGTTGTATGCTTTCACTCATTTTCATCAAAACACTTAACTCCTCCTGATCGAGCAATTCTATGTGTGCTTACACACATTCTCTCTCCATCTCTCTCTAAGTGAGAGAGAAAAAATACGAATTACACTCCAGGCTTTATCCATTTTCCTCATCAAACCCTTCAGTCAATTTTTCTAAATGGAAACCTTCTTTAATCATGCAACAATATGCACCAATCCTATGACAGACAACTGCTCTGGTGTCACTAACTACTGTCCAATCACTTTTCTTTTGTATTATCTCAAATTAATGGTATTAAGTTACAGACAGCCAGCTCTTTTATTATTTTGAGTTTGCTTTCTCAGTGCCCACCAGTGCAGTTTTCTTCGAGCCAAATCTATTGAGAGCTGCTCTCCTATGTCTTGCAGCAGCTGTTGCTTTCAATATTGTTACTCTTGACTTCAAAAAATTCTTCAAATACGTCTGGCATGTGAACTGCTAAACTGTGTAACGCTTGGAGATTTCACCACAGCATACAACAATAGGACTCTATTAATTTTGGTGAAACTTAAGGTTTTGTTACATCTTTTACTTTCTGCATACAAATATCACACACATGTAACCTAAATATTTCATGCCAGAATTCCATTGAACAGAGGCCTTGACAATTCTATGCAATAGAAACATGACAGCCTAGACTCCTTTCGCAGCACAAATACACATTCACTACACATATCAGGTGAACAGTCTTTTAGTATTCTCTCTCTCATAACACAAAGCCCTCTAAGTCACGACAAATGTTAAGCCTCAAAATCTCTGGTTTTATTTAGCCTCATGCCAACTCTGAACTTTCATTGAGCAGACTTATAATCAAAGGCACCATATCTCATCTTTTTCTCCATGCTTAATGTATCTAAGACTACATTATCCCAATGTCACTTGTTGTTTTTAAAGTGCCGGGGTGTGATTTGATAGAGATAAGACTGCTATATCAAGCAGGCCAAACAACAGATAGAGAACCTATTAAACCAAATGCCTCATCATCTATTTGATTAGGGAAAGTAGACTAACAGAACAGTGTAGAAGGGAGGTTGATTGTTGAGATTAATTAGAGACAGAGAAATTTCTAGTAGGTGAAATGACCTTGCAGGGTTTCTTTGGATGTTTTGTGTGAGCTTATAGTGTTGAATTCAATCAGTTGTTTGTTTCCCTCTATTTCACTTATTCATAATAGTCTATCATGATAAAAACCATAATCTCTGACTTAAATAACAACGGGCAATTGCTTTTATATTCATGAAATAGTTTTGTATGATAAAAGGCAATACTCAGGTTATATAGATAAAAAAGGAAAAAAGAATTTGAGAGTAGAGCAGAGTAATTTTGTTTTTTAGCCTTTGATCAAGAAGGTTTATAAATACCAGCCATAACATGCTATCATTTAAAATTTGATGTATGTGCATGCATAGATTATCTATTTTTACATTAGCTTTCCTTCGTGGCATGGGTTGAACAGGTTGCCAAGATCTGAGATAGTTCCCTCTTGCAATTACTGTATTCCTCAGCAGTTAGAATATTATGTCTTGTTTTGAGAGTTTCTACGGTTGTCTGCCCCTCATAACATCAACCACTTACAAAGTGTTCAAGATGCATTTTATCATGGCACTAAAGGAGTTATCTCAACAAGATAAGATGAATAGTTCATTCCTCTGACCATTTTGTTGTATCTGCTCATTTGTTGATTACTTTGCAGAGTGTACTGGATGTATTTTACCATAGCACCAGCACTAGTGAGGTTGCTATGTACCCTGCATGATAAGAAACTTTACCACTCTTAGTTAATCTCTATATGTTCAGGGCATTGGCAACCAGACCATTAGAAGGGAAGCCAATTGTTGAAGGTTGAAAGCCAATTATTTAAGAGGGACAAAGAAGTCAGAGTATATGAGGAAGAAGACTATGAATGGAGTGACTTTTGTGTGAAAGGAGAAATGGGAGAGACTGTTTGTAAGAAGTAATGGAAAAGAAGGTACAAAGGCAGGGACTAATAAGAGAGACAATAATGGCAGAGGTTGATGGGAAAGACTTGACACAGGTTACATATTTACTGGTGAGAGAGAAGATGAGGGACTTTGTAGAAATTGTTGGTGGTAAGAGTGTGATTAATGTCATTATCACATCACCTGGAGGGGAATAGATGGGGACTGGGAATATAGAGAGTAATGGTAGCTGGTGAGATAGCAAGTGGTGAATGATTGTCATGACAAACAATTGTAAGAGAGTGATGGCTAGCAGTCATCATCATCATCATCGTTTAACGTCCGCTTTCCATGCTAGCATGAGTTGGACGATTTGACTGAGGACTTGCAAGCCAAAAGGCTGCACCAGGCTTCAATCTGATCTGGCAGAGTTTCTACAGCTGGATACCCTTCCTAACGCCAACCACTCCGAGAGCGCGTACTTTTACGTGCCACCGGCACAAGGGCCAGTCACACAGTACTGGCAACGGCAATGATGGTAAATGAGGTGTATTAGATAGTAATAGATCTCATTCAGTTTTTCATTAGTCGAGCATTGTGAAGATAGAGGGACATGAAAGATAGTAGGGAGATGGCATATGTGTAGATCTATTTTCTTTCATTGCATAAGTGACATGGTACACTGAATAGGAAAGGAGACAGTAGAGAGATGAAAAGGTTTTGAATAGGCAAGAAAAGCAACAAACTACCTGTGAGAAAATGGAGGAGAGGTGATGTTGATTTCATCAGAATTTGAACTCAGAAAGTAAAGGGATGTAACTAAATACACAAGGCATTTTGTCTACTTTCTAGCTCTTACACCAGTTCAGTTCCAAGAAAAGTACAGGAGTTGATATAGTCAATTAAAAACTTTTGAAATTAGTGCCCCAGTATGGCCATAGTTCAATGGTTGAAACCACTAGAATAATACGCTGTGTCCATCAGGATTTTGACATCCACTTTTTGATGCTTGCATGGGTCAGACAGAATTTGAGCTACATTTTCTACAGCTGGATGCCCTTCCTGTCACCAACCCTCACCTGTTAGCAAGTAAGGTAATATTTTCACATGTCCAGTCATGTTTTTGTACCAGAGACTGGAAATAAATGATGTTTGTTTACAACCATCATGGAACCTCAAAACATGGATACACACACATACATGCACATTGACAGGTTTCATTCAGTTTCCACCTACCAAATTCACTCACAAGGCTTTTGTCTGGCTAGGGCTACAGTTGAACACAATTGCCCAGGGTGCTGTGCAGTAGGACTGAACCCCAAAACAAATGACAATTGGGCAAGTAAGATGTTTTAGTACCTACCATAGCAGGGGTTAGCCAGCCATCAACATCCATCCATTCTAACAGCTTTCTGTATCCTGATGAGTTTATGGTTCCTATTTCATACCTGGCGTACAAGATGACCCCTTTCCCTATTTTGGGAGTGATTTTCTTCGTATGGTTAAAAGGACCACTTAATTGTTAATGTATACTGTAGTATATAATGGCTCTGTGTTGAAGAAATTTGCAACCACATGGTCCCAGCCTCAGTTTAATTTCACAGCTCTGGGGCAAGTATCTTCTAATAAAGTCCCAGGTTGAGATTATAACTGAAATTATAACATCATCATCATCATCGTTTAACGTCTGCTTTCCATGCTAGCATGGGTTGGATGATTTGACTGAGGACTGGCAAGCCA
>JAOPJW010009180.1:82278063-82292150 GCA_027122535.1 Octopus maya | reverse complement strand
TATATAAGATGTATATAATAAATAGAATGAATATATTATATAAGATGTGCATAATATATTAAATATACATATTATATAAAGTGTATATATTATATATGATGTATATATTATATATAATGTACAGGTTATATAGAATGTACATATTATATCATTTCTTGTGGTGCATATTGCACGA
Organism: Octopus maya; assembly: GCA_027122535.1. Classification (NCBI taxonomy): domain Eukaryota; kingdom Metazoa; phylum Mollusca; class Cephalopoda; order Octopoda; family Octopodidae; genus Octopus; species Octopus maya. Next base: position 82,291,975 of record JAOPJW010009180.1, on the reverse strand, counting down.
AAATTTTCCAATTTTTAGGAATAATATGGATGATTAAGATTATCAAAAATAATGTAATTTTATTAGTGCAAGAAGTATGGTTGTACTTTTTATACTTTTTATAAATAATTTAGAATTATGTAATTCTAAATTTAGATTTTAAAAAATTGCACGAACAGAATGATATTCCAAAATTTAATGATCGATATATTTTGTCTTCGTAGAATGTTAAATTTAAGAATCGACCATTCCCAGTAATTCAATCTGAAGATCAGTCAACTCCACAACCGACTACAACCGAAAAGGTAAGTATTTAAGTTTACACAATAAAATATTTTGTATATGGTTCTTATTTAAAACAGTCAGACAATCTACTGATGAAAGGTGAATGCATTATGTCACTATCGTTCAGTTTTTTTAAATATATTTACTTCCGTTACCATATAACTAATCAGGACACAATCGTAGATTTAGATTTCATTTAATGTCTTTTCTTATGATAATACAAAAATCCTTTCTAGTGAGAGGCACAATATCTGGAATTTCGGGGGAGAGAGATAGTCCGTTACATCGGCCATAGTACTTAAATGGTCCTTATTTCGTCGATCTTCAAAGAATAAATTGGAAACTGGATCTACACAAGAAAATAACAAACCAACCAAACTTTGAGATATGACGATACTCACAGATATGGAAATTTAGGTTACTCGATCGGGTATTTTTGTGTAGGACACGAAGAAATGAAGTACTTCGTAGTCGAAGTATCGATCCAAATAAATGATAGCGGATCTTCGAAAGAAATGGAGAAAATTTCTAAATATTGTAAAAAGAGCCATATCCAGAACATGAAAATTGGAAATTTAAACGTTACCTATAATGACAGGTGCCTTGAGAATAGTTAATTAAAGTTGCGAAATTAGTGAAGTAGATTCAATTTAATGCTGACTTCTGCTGTGTATGCAACATAGTACATGTTTGAAATAATTTCTGCTGCACTAATTTATGCAATGGAATTATGAAACACTGTATTCTCACAAATTGTTGTCGGATTACTTATTTTAACTATTATCAACTTTGTCATTCAGTTAACTATAAGTCATTGTAACAAATTAGCAGTTACAAAATATTACACATCTTTTTAAATTAAAAAAAAGGTCAGAAGACAGGTGACATTGCTTAATAGCATTTTATATCTTCATAGACTGGTGAAATCGATATTCTTTATGCCCAACTTGGTAATATAACTCAATGTGCATAGAAAATAGGATTCTAGTAAAGTGAATTTTGGAGAGGTAAGATAGAAAGAAGTTATGATACTCTGTGAGAATAACTGAAGAAGAAAATTAGGTGAGACGAGTCAACCAGGCTGTGAAAATATGCGACCAGCTAGTTAAGAAGAATAGTGACTATTGTAGAATCGATAGAAGAGATAGAGAGAACCACTTTATCTATGAGCTAATGGTTGAAGTATGTTAGTGATGGATGATTCGCTAATTAGTTGAGTGACCCGTTGTGTTTGGTGCTGGAGGTCCGTGTGTGTTTTGTGTGCACGTGTGTATGCGTGCGTGTGTGAGTGTGTGTACGTGTTTGTGCGTCTGTTTGGTTTGTCTGTCTGTCTGTCTGTCTAAGAAGGGGTAGTATTAGTAGTAGTACCATCCACCATTTTTTCGGTCACTCAAAGTTTAGAAAACTGAAAGGTAAAATATCAGATTTTCATTTTAATTCTCAAAAATAAAATTTTAATATCTTCTCAAAATAAATTCGTTTTATTCGATTTAATTTCCGTTTCTCTCTCTCGTATTTTCTAGAATTCAGCTGCGAAATTCTTCATGAGGACCGGAATAATTTTCATTTTCATTTCTTATTGGTTAATTTAACACTCGTCAGACCATATTAATATAACTATTCTTATAAATATGATAAACAAGCTGAGGAAAATCTTCGATGAATATTTTCGCAGGTATTAACAAACATTAAATCTATACGTATACATATATATTTGTGTGTGTGTGTGTGTGTGTGTGTGTGTGTGTGTGTGTGCACACGCTTATGTTAAAATTTTAAAGTTAATTGCATATACCAAAAAGTTAAATTCTATTTATACGGTTTTAGTTTTCGATATTGCATGATTATTCGCAAAATCTGGCATAAAATGAACATTTATCTGGTGTCATATGAATTAAGTGATTCTATAAGCTTCATTTTTCGGAATGAGTTAAAGCTTTATTTTCCACAATTACGTAAAATTCAGTGTTACTTGCTTACAAAGGATATATCCAGAATATTTTATTTCTGCATAATAAATTTTTTCGAAAAATATACTTTTCTGCATAACAAAATTTTTAAATAAATATAGTTTACTGCGTAATAAAATTTTTCAATAAATAAATTTTTCTGCGTTATAAAATTTTTCAGTAAATAAACCTTTCTTTTACAATTTGTAAACAAAAATAGTTCTAGGAACCATTTTGTTCTACCTATTTTGTTTAACTTGTTTTATTCATTATCGACTAGAATAGACTTGTATCGACCAGATTGACTGTGATTCGATTCATTACTCTAGATGATACTGTTGACTCATCACTCTGGATGGTACTTCCAGTAATTAAGTAATACAAACTCGACAAAACTCAGTATCCAGGTCTATGATGCTGGCAAGCATGATAAATTGTAAACAATCAAATGGATAGCAAAAAATTTTAAGTTTCAAATTTCTTATTGTTTCGAAAACATGTGAAAACTGTAAAACCAAACTTAGAATTATAATTCAGCAAATTTCAGCTTCTAATAGTCGCAATTATAAGTCTTTCTTATTTTGGGACCAGAGGAACAATTTTGAAGAAAGGATAGTCGAGTGCATCTTCCCCATACCCAGCTAGTACTTATTTTATCGACCCCGAAAGGTTGAAAGGCACGGTTGGCATAGCTGACTGTAAAAAAACCGAAAGAAATACCACCAAGTATTGTGCCCGGTACAATAATGATTGTACCAGGTAGCTGCCCAAGGACAAAATTGTAAAGGATAAATTTCAATGAATTATTTTAATTAATGATAAGGAATGTTATTAAGACCTTCCTTTAAATCTGACAACTGTAGTGGAAAACAAAGTATTTCCGTTACAAACAGCAAAATGTTGCTGACTGAAGATTTTTGTAAAATAGTGAACCCATCTCAAAGCAAATTGTTTCAATTTGTAGTATTGCATTGAATAAATCAAGATGCGTTTACATCAGGAGTAACTCTTTTACAGACTGAAGGCGTTCGTAAATCTCTCGCTATTTTTATCATCTTTCCCTACCTTCTTCAGTCGTCTGCACAAAATATGTAAATATTTAGTCTGTTTCCACTGTCAAAGTCTTGTCTGTTACGAAGACGATGAAAATACGTAAAATATCATCCATCTTCTTAATTTTATTTTCAGTCATTCCCCATGTTAAACATAAGCAAAAGAGAAGAAACTGGCAAAGTTACGCAACCTACTTTTACATGAATATTAATGGGAAGACTCAAAAGTAGACTGGCAATCCCACGTAGACATATCTTTCACTCTCTCTCTCGCCCTCTTTCGTTTTTTCTCTCTCTCATTGCTCACTTGTGACCATCGTCCATCTTTCTTTTCCTCGGGTGATCATCTTTCTTTTCCTCAGGTGATCATCTTTTCCTTCAACACTGTCCTAAGGAGTAGACGTATTCTATCTCTCTCTTCTATCTTTCTCTTTTCAAAGAAAATATTTCTCCACCGTTCGCTATTTTACCCTCGTTCTGGTCTAACGACCCTCCATGTTTGCTTTGGTTCGGTTTCCTTGTATGTCTCCACTGTCCTGTTTTTGTTCCCAACTTTGACCCTCCATAAATCCAAAATTTTACTTTGGCACTTATGGGAGTAACTGTCTTCGGAGACTCATATTGTCGTTCAGTACTCGAAATGAGAAGTAGATAGACAGCCGACAACTGCTGAAGGGTGGTTCTTTGTGTTACTTGTCCTGTTTTCTATTTGTTTCTCTCGTTGTTTGCGTATTGAACTTTTTTGTTTTCGTTCGTGGGTCAGTTTCTTCCCCTGTCAGTATATGTATATATTTGCACTCTTCGTGCAGCATTAAGAGTATTTGAACTCTTATTTCTAACAATGTAGGTTCTTTGGCACCCAAAGTCACACTAAGTGGGAACGGAATTTTTCCTTTATAGTTGCATCTGTGTGTTTATAAGAATATGTAATTCGGAGTTGAAATGTGGCTTTTTGCCACATTTGAAGATATAGAGCGGATCCCCTACCAGACTGAGGTTGACGAGGAGAAAACGTTGAATGTGGTGGTGGAGGGACGGAGACCGAACTGCTATATATGCCGGGGGAGGAGGTCACATGAAGACCCAGTACCCCTTATTTGAATTCTCGCATAGCGAGAAGGTGGTGGAGAAGGAGCAAGGGAAAGAGCAGACAAAGTACCCAGGATTGAAGAAAAAGAGTGAGGTGAAAGAAACAAAGGAGGAGAGTGACGGGTTTGTCATCTCCCAAAAGAAGGAAGAAACCTAAGGCAAGAGAGCATTCAGAAGATCGCAAGAAAAGTAAGGAAAGACTTGAAGCCAAAGATATGTAAGAGAGAGAGAGAGAGAGGAAAAAAATAGAACTATGCAAATATAAATGTGCCTTGGTAGTGTATGAGAAGAATGTGGATGCATATAGTAAGTGAATGTAGCATGCTAACACAGAAATAATACAAGAAAAGACATGACAGTCTAGGGAGACCAATCCACTGGGAGCTTTGTAGAAAGCTAGAATTTGAACATACTGATAGATAGTATGAACATGAACCAAGTAAAATTCTAGAAAGTAAGAAGTACAAGATGTTGCTGGACTTTACAGTCCGAAATGATGAAAAAATTAATATGAGAAGTATAGAAAAAATAGCAAAATACGATGACCTAGTTATTGATTTACAGAGTCTATGGAAAGTGCGGGTAAAATGTATTCCAGTAGCTAGAGATGCATTGGGGAGTATCCCTAAAGATATGAACAGACGGATGCAGGAAATAGGCATAAAACCCAGTTTAGTAAAACTGCAGAAAACAGTGTCATTAGGGACAGCTAGGATACTTAGGAGGATCCTTAACATCTAAGATTACTTGCTGTAACCCGACAGGAGGGTTCTTGACATCTAATTCAACTGGCTAGGATTCTTTTCTTTTTCACCGGCCTAATCCGTTGAGTGTATATGATAATAATAATAATAATGATAATAATAATAATAATAATAATTATTATTATTATTATTACTGCCATGATGCAGTACTAGGCAGTGGCTCACATTGCTTCTGAACTTAACTGACTAGAAGTGTTATCATGTACACCATTGAGCATGTCCCTCAGTGGCTGACGATATATGACTTTCTGGTCACGAGCAGAAGTAGTGGGGAAGTATCATAGTCATGTATTGAGAGGAACTCTTTGGGGTTTGTATATTTTACCTCTGGAAACATGGGTGCTTCGTTTAACATCCTTAAACAACCTTTATTTGGGGGCCTTTTGAGCGGGATGGGCTTCTCAACCTGAAGAAAATTCTATTTGGGCCACATCTGCAAGGTCATATGCTGTTTATCATGATATGAGATCACCACTCCGCACACATATGGTTGTGATGCATGTGCCTCGTGTACCCTTATCAGACGGGTAGTCATGATAAGGTCTACTGGGCTTCGTATATTTTGCCAGATGGGTCACTTTGATGGCATGCACTGCTCTCACTCAATCATAATAATAATAATAATAATAATAATCTCTTTATTGACCTCTTAGAATGACACAGAACACACAGGGACGCAAATAAAAATCACAAACGGAGCGGTTTACCGTGTAAATATATAAAACAAAAAGGAGCAATAAAATTAAACAATTACAATCCCCCAATAGAATACAAATTGGACAGAGCTGGAATCCTGGATTAGGGTAGACCGAGTAGGAGGCCCTTGACATCTCGAGTGCCGTCAAGCGCTCACAGCCCTCTGCCAGTCGGGCAAGGCGGTCGGTGGTAGTTCCACTGTAGCGTTCTGTAGCGTTCTGTAGCGTCCTTACTGGTTTGTTCCGGAGGACTTTCAAACCGGAGCCTATGGATAACTTCCAGAAATCTCTTGCTTGGCAGTGCTACCGAGGAGCGCTGTGCGTTCGAGATAAACTTTACAGGCACGGAAGTACCGTCAACCGAGCCTGTCCGAGGTGCATGCAGAGCTACGAACCCGTTCTACACGCACTCGTCCAGTGCCCGAGCATTGCTGACCTGTGAGTTTATGTCGAACACCTGCTGAAGCGTATGGGATGGATCCGCCTATCAGCTGAATCCATAGTGAAGATTACCCCGTCGCCTTCATTTGGCAAGGAGGAGCTGGAAATTTTTATTTGTCTGGTGGCTATAGTAAAAGAGGCAGTGTGGTGAACATATTCGAAAGGGCTAAAGACAGACACGTTCCTCTTTGGCCAAGCCTTCATCAACTTTTTCAAGTTTCACTTGAAAAGGAAAGTGAGTGTGTCTTCTTGCTAAATTGTTGAAAGGAGGGTGAATGTTGGAAAAATTGTCATTTTGAAAGCACCTATTTTGAGCATGCGTCTGTAAAAATAAAAGGAGATATCTCTTGCCCTGTTGGTCAGGCCACCCGTGGCTTTTGTGAGTTTAATGCTCTATGTTATCTTTGTTTACATGAGTTTAAAACCCGTTTGTATCGTCCTGTCTTTGTCGCTTCATGTAACTTTATGTAAGCCTTTGTGGCCAATAAAAGAATTAATTATTAAGGCGGTAAGCTAGCAGAATCGTTAGCACACCAGGCAAAATAATTAGCAGCATTACGTCAGCCGCTACGTTCTGAGTTCAAATTCCACCGAAGTCGATTTTGCCTTTCATTCTTTCGCAGTCAATAAATTAAGCACCAGTAATGATTCTAGGTTACAGTAGAAATTTTAATAAAATATAATTCTTCAAAAATTTAAGTAATTCTAAGTTTAGTTTGGTATATTGGTAGCACTCCGTCGGTTACGACGATGAGGGTTCCAGTTGTTCCGATCAACGGAACAGCCTGCTCATGAAATTAACGTGTACCTTTAACGTAGTTCTCGGGGAGATTCAACGTGACAAGGCTGACCCTTTGAAATACAGAAACAGGAAGTAAGAGTGAGAGAAAGTTGTGGTTCGCCACCATCCCCTGCCGGAACCTCGTGGAGCTTTAGGTGTTTTCGCTCCGTAAACACTCACAACGCCCGGTCTCGGGATCGAAACTTCGACCGCGAGTACGCTACCATAACCATTGCGCCTCCACAGTTTGGTATATAATGTTTTAAATTATACAGTGACAACCTTACAAAAATTACAAGAACGGATCGATGTTCTAAAATTTAATAATCGATATATACTGTCTTTGTAGACAGACATATTTAAGAATCGACCATTCCCAGTAATCAAATTTGATGACCCGTCAACAGTACCACAAACTTCAGATCTACAACCGAAAAGGTAACTAATTTTCGACAATAAAATATTTGGAATACTGTTTCTCAATTAAAACACTGAAACAATTTATTGGTCAAAAGTCAATACATTTTGTCAGTGTCATATCTACTTCCGTTACCTTATAACTAATTAGGACACAATCGTAGATTTAGTTTTCATTTAATAAAAAATCTTTTCTATTGAGAGACACAATACCTTAAATTTGTTAGTCGGTCACATCGACCATTGTGCTTAAATGGTACTTATTTCATCGATCCCGATAGAATTAAAGGTAAACTGGACCTACTCAAGTAAGTAACAAAGCAACCAAACTTTGAGATATGCCGTTCAAAATATTTGAGCAAACTGAAACGCTAAGCTTAGAATTGTAATTTAGCAAACTTACCTTCTAATAACTCCGCCAAGCAGCTCATTTCCACCCATATACACGCATACTGAAAATCGCCCAATTTCCCAAACCAACGCCGGCAAAAACATAACCTCCTTGGCGGGGTTAAAAAAAATAACACAGCCATATGATAAAAAAAAAACCTTTAAAAACAGGAATCATCTGAAGCAGTTATAATACATCAATGATAACAGCAAGCTAGTTTCACAGCGGCGGTGGAGGAAGCAAAGCCTGAGACTTTTGAGTCAATCCCAATAGTCAATGCTTGTCATGTCATCCTCCGCAGACCTACGCCAAGCAGTTCATTTTAAGATAGATACGCGAGTAAAATTACTAATAGAGAAACGAAAATAAACTTTGGAAACAGCTACGTCACCATAAGTGGAGACGATGAAGCGTTCTCAAGGGAGATAACCAAAGAACGTAACATAATACTTCATGTAAAGTAAATATAACAAATGAAAAATCCTTCAAGAATCCATAAAAATTCATGGATCACTACCAAAATTTCCTCATCTGTTCCTTGTGTCATTACCAACTTTACCTGCAAGTTTCATTGAATACCGTTTACAACTTTTTTGAGTTATTTTGCACATAAACGGACAGACGGACAAACCAATGCCGATGAAAATATAACCTTCCTTGGCGGAGGTAATGATAATAATTCTTTCAAATTTTGAAACAAGTCCTTTGAGGAAAGAAGCAAGTTGATTACTTCGATCCTGTGCCCACTTAGTAATTATTTTATCTTGACCCCGGAAAAGATGAAAAGCAACGTCAACCTCGGTGGCATTGGAATATAAAAAACGGAAGAAACACCACCAAGTATTGTGTCCGGTGCGGTAACGAGTGTAACAGCTCGCTGCCTGAGGACAAGTTTATAAAGGACAAATTTTAATTAATCATTTTAATTCACGGTAAGGAATCTCATTGCGAACTTCCTTTAAATCTGACAATTGTAGTCGAAAATAATGAATTTCCCTTACAAATAGGAGAATGTTATTGACTGAAGGTTTTTGTAAAATAGTGAACCCACATTAAAGCAAATTATTTCAACTGGTAGTAGGGGAGACCGGGTCTAGTTGTTATATGTTTTCATTTTTTGCCTTGGCACCCACATAAATGAACACAGCTGAAGTTTCTTTTCAAATTTAATTAGTAAAACATCTCTGTTTATTATTATCACCAGCAAAAACAGAAATTACATAGCATTAATTAGACAGGTTCTAATCAATGATGTGGCGTAAGCTGTAACAATTTTCCCCGAGTGCGGGGTACGCTGTGACACTTACTAGGGTAATTTGTTACAACTGTCGATAACTAGGAATTATGTTAACAAACAAGTTTAAAATGAATACGTCTCCTGCCTCTTGCATCTAGGAAGTATTATTTTAATTAATTAACTGTGCTTTGAACCACCTCATATCCTAACTGTGATACTGAGAGTCCTCATCAGCCAGTTTCCCTATTGTAACATGTGCCATCTTGTCGGAACCGTCCTTCATTAACTTTTCACCACACAGATCACACAGAAAGTCCTGTCGTCCATCGGTACAGTCAGTGTGTGCCAAGTCGTTACAGATCATGCATTGCACCCATTCTTCACCTGGAAGGGAGTTGGAATACCAATCTGAGCAGACAAGGCATTTCCAATCGGTGATTTGCTTGGTGCAAGGCTGCTTCCTTTGCCTTTACCTGTTTTAGTTGACTTACTCTTCCCTTTGCTGCCTTTTCTGTACCAGTTGACTTCTTTGGCTTGGATTTCCATGCGTCTACTTCCTCCACTATTCGTCTACTTCCTCCACTATTCGTCTACTTCCTCATTCACAACTTTCCTGGCGGCTCTTTCCATGACATCAGGAGGGGTATACTCCTTTGCAGTATTCGTTTTGTAATTCCTAAGCATGACATGTTAAACTGAAATAGAAGGAGTAAGTTGTTACATGCCTGGAGTAATTTGATACACTGTAACAATTAGTCTCGACCATGGATTTCTGGGGATTATCTCGTACACAGCAATTGCAATGCATGGCTTTCAGGACACACTTTCATGTATCGAAAGCAATTTCCAACACTTCCTAATGAGTCACAAAGTACTTCAGTAACACTACTTGTGCTTTAGTAGCTAAGGAAATAACTGAGACAAAATTTCACTTTTGGAGTAAAAAATCGTTTTTGGGGCCATACCTTACCTGGTGACAGCCCGCTAGTGCAATACACATGTGCAGTCATGATGCTATGGAGTTGGCCTTCACGAGGTAGAGACCTGAGTGCCACCTATTTCTTGAAGTTGGAAACGATGGGCTTGTAACAACTTACCCGTGTAACAACTAGACACTGTCTCTCCTATTGCATCGAATAAATCAAAATGTGCTTGAGGCAGAGGTAATTCTTCTACAGAGTGAAGACCTTATTAAATCTCTTGCTATTTTTATTAGTCTTCAGTCGTCTACACAAAAACCATCGAAGTTTTGTTTTTTCCGAGCGCGATAAAAATACGTAAAATATTCTAAATATTCTTGATTTTATTCTCAGCCACTCCCCATGTTAAACACAAGCAAAAGAGAAGAAATAGAGAAAGTTATGCAACCTGTTTTCACATGAATATTAAAGGAGCGACACAAAAATAAACTGGCAATTCATCTTAATCACAAGTAGAATATAGGGTCACGTGTACTAGACAGTAGTTCTTACAATAACAAATAAAATGAGTAATTCTAAACATAAAGACCTGTTTCTTTTTGCCTTGTATACTAAAAGAAAATTCGTAACAAATCAGAGTACAGAAAACATGACAAGCCTAAAATATGATCTGTATGTTAAATGGATCACCGAACATTTTGTACAGGATATGAACATGCATTTAATTTCTATCACTCAAGGATACAGTAGCGTAAACCTTGTATACTCTCAGGTGTGAGAAAATGGAAATGTTTTGGTATCATGTATTCTCGATTACACGCGTTTCATTTGCTAATGCAATTTACAAAGATTAACATGTTGTATAAACTTGTAAGGAATTTCTTTTCAGAATTCGTCTGACACAGGAAATTTTTATAATACAAAAATGCATTATATTACAAAAATGAATTTATAATACAAAGATGCATTTATAATACAAAATGTATTATAATACAAAGATGCATTTATAATATAAAAATACATTTTATAATACAAAAATGCGTTTATAAAAGCGTATTTCATAATTACGAAATGTATTTTTATAAAATTTGGATACTCATCAGGAACTTCACAGATAGCCCTAGTAAAGGAATGAGAAACACAGATATACACACATACGTGTGCAGGCATACACACATACGTGTGCAGGCATACACACATACGTGTGCAGGCATACACACATATATATCCCGAGCACATAGATATACAGTATTTATATCTAACTACACAAACACACATATATCTATACATAAAAGTATACACATACACACGTAGACATGCTCTTATATATATGTGTGTGTATGTGTGTGTGTGTGTGTGTGTGTGTACACACATACATGCACAAACACACACAAACATACACACATATACACTTATATATGTACGTACAAATGCATATTCACATATATAGACACACACACACGCAAATATAAATATAATCCTGTTGTTGTCGCTAGAAGATGGTTGGAGTTCGCTCCCCTGCTTGCAATATATATCGGGTGCAGATTGCATTGATAACTTGCTGGAGAGGCTCCTACTGGGCTTAAAACGGTGGTAACATCCACACTGAAGTGATGCTGAGTATTACTTCTCAGTATAGTTACTACTTTCATCTCTTATAGAGATTTTTTAAACTAGCTAATTTGCTTAATGCCTACATTGTTATCTGTATACGTTAACATACTGTTTCAGATAAAAGAACAAATAAAAAAGTATTCCGAACTAATAACAAATATGCAGATACTATCTGTAACATTAGATTATATTGGAGACCTTGATTATATAAATTAGTTGTGTTAGTGTCAATGTCGAAAAACTGGATTTCGCAAAACCAGGAAGGGCACCACTAATTTGACATTTTAATGATAATTCTACAGATTGGCGAGCACATAAATATTACAGTGAGATGTTTAATGCAAAGAAGGGTGAGAAAGATAAATGAAGCATGAAATTTGTTGTTGGCACTCCGTCGCTTACGACGACGAAGGTTCCAGTTAATTCGATCAATGGAACAGCCTGCTCATGAAATTAACGTGCAAGTGGCTGAGCACTCCACACACACGTGTACCCTAAACGTAGTTCTCGGGTATATTCATCGTGACACAGTGTGACAAGGCTGGCCCTTTGAATTACAGGCACAACAGAAGCAGGAAGTAATAGTGAGAGAAAGTTGTGGTGAAAGAGTACAACAGGGTTCGCCACCATCCCCTGCCGGAGCCTCGTGGAGCTTAAGGTGTTTTCGGTCAATAAACACTCACAACGCCCGGTCTAGGAATCGAAACCGCGATCCTGTGACCGTGAAGCATGAAATATACAACGATCATACGTCATAAATGAACAAACTGTCAGAAATTTTCAGGATAGGAATTGCAAGACGGCTTGACAAAGAAACACTCAACCATGCCGAGAATGCAGTAAAACGAATGCCTGTTCATACTGAGATCAGCCATGTCATTTGTAGCATTCTGATGATCAGTGTTAGACAACATATCTCCCGGTTTAACAAGACCATGAGACATCTTGGTTACCTTTATCGAAATTCTTTCTGTTGTAAGCATTCAGACCAGATTTTCAGTTTGAGGATACCTCCCTCTCCTCCTCCATTCACCGGTGTCGGAGGCCTTGTGAAGGGCCACGGCCACTGCCTTGTTTCCTAAATAAAAGGATACAAAACAATTCATTAAGTTGATATGTGTCTGAGACAGTAGGGATTAGAATGAGCGAAGTCTGTGCAGGGTGGTGTATAATTCTGAATATCATAAATATCTTATTTAAGCGTTCTCTTTACAAAATACAAATAGACTACGGTGTCTTATGTAAATTACAGTGTGTTAAATAATATGTCGATCAGCTGAGATTATTCAAGCAATTAATGAACAAAAACCCTTTAAAAGTATCTAAGAACTAAAAACAGAAGACAACTCCTAGAAGATTTAATATTAATGACTTTATCATACAGAACGCTTCTATCAGATAAAACAATAGCATTTGTGTTTTATGTGTGTTACTGACTTTGTAAGCGTATTTTGCAATTCTAAAGTTATTGTGTGTGTAAGAAATAGTAAATCTATATGTTAGTGGTGTCTTTCTTGTGTGTAATTTTAGATTATACACCTTTGTGGGAATCATGTGATTGTGTACCTTCCTTAACTAGTCAGATGATTATATACCTTTCTTAAAGAATCATGTGATAATAAAAGTGACGACATCATATGTAAATGACCCGGAAAAATAGATCGGTTACATACTTCACTTCTTTTATATGTACTGAATGAAAGTAGTGGTTGCCAATCTACTGAAAATTTCCTGTCACACACTCAGAAGCCGACACTAATAACAATGTATTTTCTTGCATTCGTACTCTCCTGCTTTGGTTCCAGTGTTTTAGCGGATGAGTATTTCCATTCTCTTTATATGGACCACAACAAAACTTATCACCTTTCATGGAAATTTAATAAATCTCACATCGAATTCCATACTGAAGTTAAAACACTCGGTTATGTGGCACTAGGCTTGTCAATGGACGGTAGCTTGAAAAACGCCGATGTCTTTTTTGCAGGAGTTTCTAATGGACAATCTTATTCTTCGGTAAGTCAAATAATTTTACATAATTTCGCTCGTTTGCTTTATTACAAATACGTTAACCTAATTTTGTTTATTTCTTTTTTTACTTGTGTTATTACGCGGTTAGTGGAGGCGCAATCGCCCAGTGCTCAGGGCAGCGGACTCGCGGTCGTAGGATCGAGGTTTCGATTCCTAGACCGGGCGTTGTGAGTGTTTATTGAGCGAAAACACATAAAACTCCACGAGGCTCCGGCAGGGGATGGTGGCGAACCCTGCTGTACTCTTTCACCACAACTTTCTCTCACTCTT
>JAOPJW010009180.1:81900215-81914045 GCA_027122535.1 Octopus maya | reverse complement strand
AAGTGAATCCTTATTGCAATTCTAAAGCAGAACCAGCATGACACAGTGACAAAGCTGTATTTCTGAATTACAGAAATGATCCATATGATATGCATCTATTCACTCAGGCTGAGTGAGGCAATAAAAAAAAGTGACATTTTCTCAACTGCCACATGATGGATTCAAACTTATGACATTGTGGTTGCAAAGCACATTTTGAAACCATTTGGTCACACTGTGCCTACATGCACACACATATTTAATTATAAGCAAGTAGTTAAGTATGCGTGATTTATGTCCAAACTTCTGGTTTCCTTCATATTTTTAAAGTAGAGACACAAAATCTCTAATACATTCACACTTTCAGTTATCCTACTTTGTAGCCAATGTACCTGAGTTTTTTTGTTTTTTTTTTATCTAAGTTTTTATAACAAAATTATTTAATAATTTGTAAGATACTGAAGAACTCAACTTTTACTAAACAAAATAAAGATGAATGAAAAGAAATTTTTCCTTTCTTCAAAAAAGGAAAACAAAAACAAATAAAAACAAAAGACATATTCTACCACCATCACTAATTAAGTAACAAATGCAAAACATTTACTCAGCGTTATACAAGAATAAGGAATTTTTTATAATATTTTTAAGCAACAAGTGAATTAAAATGTTTAATCCTTTCCAAGTATACACTGCTATATATATTGTTATTGATTTTCAAAATTAACATCAAAGTGATTTAGTAAAATAGCAGTATTGTTTTTTCATTGAATATATTAAACTGTTATTGGTAGTACGACTTGATAAAAGGTTCCTACATAGAAACATTATTGGAACTTTTCCTACAAATTCTTCATTCAGTTATTAACGAGATTTTAGTGGAAATTAAATTTAGAAATGAAAGCTTTCAATATTCAGGCATGTCAGTAACAAAGGAGCCAGGGGCAGTCTCAGGTTTTTGTATGGAGCAAGTTAAATAATATACAGTAAGTAATTGCAAATGATTTAGTAAATTAAGTTCTTCAAATAGATGTATGAAATATTCAGTTTTTCTCTTGATTAATTATACCTTTCTAATATTGTACTACTGTATGTTTTGATCTAGAAACATTGGTCTTTCACACTTCAATTTTTTCCTTAGTGTAATATAGTTAGAAAAGAGACTAGAGCCTAAACAATTTCATCAGGTTAAAGAGAGAGTGAGAAGAACAATGAGTATAAAAATTATAGTGCTATGCTATTGATTGATATGGGCAGATGTTTATTACATCTATTATACTAGAGATTCTGTGTTGCAGTCTCTGAGCAAGGCTCATAATTATGCTTCTTCAAGCCTGCCTGTCTCAACAAAAACATGTTTGACTCCCTACTTAGTGGTAGAAAGGGCATCCTAATGAACATTTGTGCCAACACAAATAGAATAGCTTGCTCTTGATAGCACCAAAAATATATGGACAACAGTAAATGTGTATGTATACATATATACATTATATATATATTATACACACTTATTATTATTATTATTCTTCCCTGCTTTGTAAGGAGCAAAACCATAGCAATCAAATACTACAGAATGAAAAGGGATAAGGAAGGATGAGAAGCAGCTATTCACTTACATGAATAATTATTATTATTAAGATTGATGATTGCATTTGGGTTTTCTTGTGTCACAACCCTGACTACAACATTTTTTCATCCCAAATCTCCAAGCTTCCATTTACATTTAAGCCTCATAGGATAAAATTTTTTTTTTTCTTGCTTGAATTTGAAGAATGCATGGAAGAGGTGTTGACTTTCTCAGCCTATCATACATTACAAATACACTTGGGAAAAGCATGAATATCACAATGTTTATTTTCCCCTTCCTCAGATATTGCCCATTTAAGAAATCAGTATCATTATATTATCATCATCACTGAATAATAATAATATTAATAATAACAGCCAATATTATTATTTTTAGATATATCGCTTCACAAAATAAAAGTAAAATAAAAGAACAACAAAACTATAAAAGTCACACACAATAAACATATCAATAAGTAATATTAATTAACCACTCAATGAATCAATCAAAATCAAATGAAGTGTGACATTATTGAAGAGTTGAACTTACTTTATCTTTTCTTTAGTTGACCGTTCTTTAGAATTAGCAGTGTTGGCGTGAGTGTGCATCATGTATATTGCTAAAATCAACATGAATATGTTAATCTGGAAGATAATAAAGAATGTGATTAACAACTGGGATTAAAGTAAGAGGAACAGAGATGAGGTTGGGGAAAACCGTTTCACAATAGCTCCAGTATTAAAACAAAATGAAATTTGGAGAGAGTATAAAATCATAAATTATAATATTTTTTTTTTTCTTTACTGTCCTACTGATTCCAGCAAGTAGGCTTTGGTTATGCTGGGGCATCACCAACTAGATAATAATTTGTAGTTATCATAAAAATTATCATGACCATTCCATAAAGCCAGTGCATGCATCTAGATTGTGTAACCATCTAAAGAGTGAAAGATTAATTCTTCCCACTCCTGTGTCTGGTTATTACATGTTAACACTGAAAGAAGATTTGGAATGTATTTCCCAGAGGCAAATAAAATAAGACCAATGGAATTATATATTCTTTTCAGTTCCATTGAATGAATTAAATTGCAAAATTCAAATTCAGGTGTGAATTATTATTCATAAACAAGGAAAACAAAATATATATACATCTTCATTACTTACAAGAATTATAATGCCAACCGGTACCACGAAGCTAAGTATAAAGTAATTATCAATCTTCAACCAGCAGCTACAATAGAAAAGCAAATAAATTTAAAAAAATTATAAGTGGCTTCTTAGCAAGGAAAAAGTTTAGATTTAAAAAATGAAAATTAACAAAATATATTAGATTTAAACATACTCAATATTTGTTGAAACTTATCTTTGTATATTTTTTAACTCGTTTGAGTGGAAAAAAGAAAAAAATTCTTCGCAAAAAGCCTTACAATAGTTAATTATATCTTTTTGTACCTTGAAGTTGGCCTTCATTATTCTGAGATTGGTAGAATAAGTAGTAAACAAGTACCTCTACCACCACAAACATTTTTGGTTTGGTATTAATGTTATATACAAATAATCCTTTGCAAAAGAAATGTTTTAGTTTATTTTAATCATTTTTTTTGGCTGCTTTAAGATTTTTTTTTTTATCATGTGGTATCCCCTGGTAGACAGTTAATACAAGGGCAATAATCATTCCACCAATAATGTGACAGTAAAAAATGAACTTAGAAAATATTTTCAAACAAACTGATAAAACATTAACTCCAAATCTTGCAGTTATAAAGGTTAGAAAAAAAAGGAAACTAACTGCCTATCTGTGCCATATCCTCTGTAATCTACACCAAGTGCGATTCCAACAATCAGAGCAGGGATTCCTGAAGAACAAATGGAAAAGGGGTTAAGATGCTTGTGTGTGTTGTGTGTGTAAATAGAAAAGGGTTGAGATGCTTAAACAGCTGGAGATTACCCCAACAAAACAAAAAGACACACGAGATATAAAATAAAATAAAGTAGACAAGAAACATTAAAAAGTACAGCTGAAACAAATTTACAGAAGTAAATGAAATTTAAGAAATTCAAACAGAAAAATTTGAGATTGATGATGGAAACAAAAAGGTTTCATAATGTGTGTTTTTCCCATCTTGGAAGCATTGCTGACTTTTAATTAGGTATAATTCAATCTTCACTTGTCTGAGATAGGTCAAAGATTGAACCTGGAACATTTATTTATCTTAGTACATTGGAATGATGATCCAACCATTAGCCTGTCATTTCAAGAGACAACAGCTTCAAAATATTACCACCATCATCATTTTAGCAACCATTTTTTAATGCTTGCATGGGTCAAACATAATTTGTTGAGGCGGGTTTTCTTCAGCTTGACTTTCCTGCCACCAATCCTGACTTATTGCCAAACAAGGTAATATTTCTTCATGGCTAGATATGTTTCCATAGAAGTTTGGAAACAAGAGACACAGCTTTTCTGACAATTATCAAGCAACACTGACACAAATACACACACATATATGATAGGCTTCTTTCAAATACACACACATATATGATAGGCTTCTTTCAGTTTCTGCCTGTCAAATCCACTCGCAAAGCTTTGGTTGGCCCAAAGTTTTAGTAGAAGACATTTTGCCCAGGGTACCATACAGTGAGAATAAACCTGAAACCATGTGGCTGGGAACAACATATCTAAGATGAAGAAATAGTCTGAAAAACAGGCACTATTATGAAATTCATCTCGGAAAAACATATTCAAACATTTATTGGCATCAACAATAATACAAATGTAAAATACATACAAACAAATTTTTAAGTCTGATGCCTAAGTACCTTAACATTTTATCAGTTGTTGTTCTTTGAGACAAAGGCTCAGTATTTATGATAAAAGGTTTCTGGGTTCAAGCCTTGGCCTAGTTTAAAAATATCATTGAAGATGATTGACTGTTAATGTATTTTATTTCTGTTTGACATTTTCATGAGTATTTTATCCTAAACAAACTACGATAAACCTTACTGTGCAATTACTCACCCTACTGCAGACCAATGTCCTTCACAGTTTGTTTTGGTTTAACTAGTCAAAGGCATGTCAAATACACACATTTACAATGATGCAAAGAACTTTTATATAATAGCACTAATGCATGTCTGAAAAGCTACTGCTGTTTCTGCAAATGCTTGTGTATGAACAAATGGTAAAGCACTGAGAAGCAAAATGATTTCACTCAGAATTACCACTATTGCCGTGGTCGTTGCCTTGGCAACCAAAGTTTCAATTTTTGGTTGAAAACATTTCACTTCATTCTCCAAGTAGTGCAGTGATGAAATTGGAAAATAACACATTTTCCAGTTTCATTTAAAATATCTCAAGCTTCTTAGTTTGTCCACAATGGTTGAAGCCATTGTAGATGATTACAACCAATAACATGGGATACCTGATAGTGTTATTAAACGGTAGATATATATGTTGGACAACGCAATTACAAGTTGGATGTATTATTAGTAATCTATAGAAAAGAGCTTAAGAATCTGCATATTGCTTGATACTTTTTAAGCAAATATAGTTCTTACAGATGAAAAAATTTATTGGCTACAGAAGAAAGACTGAGTTTTGTAATATTCATGCTCTTCTTAAAAATGCAGAGACATTAAATAAAACAAAAGA
Organism: Octopus maya; assembly: GCA_027122535.1. Classification (NCBI taxonomy): domain Eukaryota; kingdom Metazoa; phylum Mollusca; class Cephalopoda; order Octopoda; family Octopodidae; genus Octopus; species Octopus maya. Next base: position 81,908,850 of record JAOPJW010009180.1, on the reverse strand, counting down.
ATTACTAATGTAACATAACTGAAAACAGGTTGTGATATTTATAATGAATTTTATATAAACAAGGCTTTTACTATTTTAACCTAAGACATTCTCTACATCTTTCATTAACAATGGCTTTTTACACACTTGCCATTTTTTGTTCTTACAGCTTTGTTCATTTTGTCCTAAAGTAGATAAAAGGGACAAGTAACCTACCATAACCAAAAAAGTAAAAAGCAGTTCGACGAGATTCTGCCTCAAAGACTTCAATAAGCATTATATAGAGCAGGATGCCTTCAAGACACATCCAACAAAATGCTGCTAAAAAGAGAAAATGAAGAACACCAGCAATCACAGCGCAGAAAATCTGGAAGAAAACAAAAGAAAAAGAAGATAAATATTAAGAGATTAAAATAATATACACGTATTAAGGGATTATATTATATACAGGGTTTTCTTCAATAATTTCTAGTTTTTAGTATAATCTCATGACTGAATCATTTTGAAGTGTAATGATATTTTTATGGTTATTCTTGCATCCAGCTCACCTTAGAAACAAATAATTAACTATGATTTAAGACGAATTAAATCTTAATAATAATTTAAGATTAATAAACTAAGACAGGTTCACTTAGCAGAAGCTTAAGTAATGATTGATTTCAATCAATCACTTATTTTCAAAGGTTTTAAAACCGGTCATAATTACTTGACAAATGATAACTCAAAGAAGTTGTAAGGTTTCCATCTAAAGCTAACATAATCCTAATAGACCAAATCTCATTTTAGAAAGGGATTGCCACTAGCAAAAGATCAGCAACAAACACTAAATAGTTGATGAGAAATTACTGAAAACAACCATATGCACAATATCATGTTAAGATATGTAGGTACAGGTAATACAAGTAATATTCTTAGATTGAATAAACGAAGTAAAAATTTTTGTGGCCTCATAATATTATAAATATTGCTTTAGAGTGGCAAGCTGACAGAATCCTTAACATGCTGGGTAAAATGCTTAGTAGCATTTCACTCATTTTATGTTCAGCTTAAATTCAGTTGAAGGTGACCTTGTTTTTCATCTTTTCAGGGTCAATAAGATATATACCAGTTGAGCACTGGGGGTTGACGTAGTTGGTTTACCCACTGCCCTGAACTTGCAGGGCTTGTGCCAAAATTCGAAACCATTATTGCTTTATAGCTCACTCAGTTATCATCTCAGGTTATCTGACAGTATTAAAGTATCACTGGTTTAATGATATTTTGGGCAGAAATATTTTTGACAATTACCACACACACGCACACACACACAGATATATGGAATAGCATAGCAATTTATAATGCCTAATCTCCCTCTCTCCTAATCACTGTACCAAGTTGATTTTTTTTAAAGTAGACATTAAACCAAAATTAAGCATTTTATTAAAATAGAAGTATAAATGGTAGGAGAGAGTGAAGTGACACTGACGACGAATTGAAACTGAATGTCACAAGTGCAAAGGTAAACATTTATAGACTAGACACAGTGAATGAAGTGCAAACATGCAACAGGGGGTTTGATTTCTGCTAATACAACAAAGGGATTTTGGTGGCCAAGTATATTTCAGATAATAAAACAACTCTTTGCAGCAAAGATCTTAGATAGGCAGACATAGAAAAGCTCTATGTCATTAGTTCATTATACTATTTGGGAACAACAATAAAGTAAATAGCTTCCTATATAAAAGAACTAAGAATAGCATTTGGAAAAAAAAATGGCCTTACATTCTAATTACATATTAGGTTTGGTTGGTTCTAAAATTTGTACCAACTCATCTTTATTTACATGAAAAAGATATCACCACACTGGCAATGTATTATTAGAATAAGCTAATAACATTAACAGACCAGTGTGACCTTTGAGCTGCTCTAGAAATATAAAATAGTGATTTCAAATTTTATATGTATTTTTATAGTAGTTTGCTTTGCTGGTAGCTTTGTAAATAATTATGGAAACAAGGAATGTCTTTACAAAATTTAAATCTGACACTAGTCAAAATTTGAATTAAATCCAAGCAATACACAAAAATATCTTGTTTGAATACACCTATGTCATGTCCTAAACAAAAGAAAATTGATACCTATGTTACTGGTAAAGTTCTTCATAACCAAGACAGACAAGATTATATTCAAATGTTAATTCTCCAAAAGGAAATGGAATTTATAGGTTATTATCATTAATAGCAATAAGGATTAAACAATGTCTAATCTATGTATCATTCTAATAATGATCTTAAACTGTCCACTTTAGTTACATAAAATAGATAGTAATAAAAAAGACCTCAATGATGATGATAAATGAGGTAACATTATATGTTGTAATAAAACTCAGGTTCTCCTGGGGTTCCCATCTGTGATGAATATGTACTTTGTAATTTTATGATGAAGCTTTTACAATTGAGAGAAAGAAAAACTAAGATACTGAACTGTTTCCACAAGAAGAATCATGTGAAGAATCCTACCAGATCTCTTTTTACACAATGTATAATAGTTATTGGTAAATCTAGACATTTAAATAAAAGCTATTTAGAATTGGCCACAAAACTGAATTTTTTGATAATTGTTTTTTTTCTATGTACATGAAGGTGGGTTGAAAGCAGTAGGTACATTTCTGTCTTCTTATAATATTTCTTCCCATCTTTTAATTTAGAAAAATATCATTTTAATACATGTCTGTGTGCGTTTGCGTGAATGTGGATGATAAGGTTGTTCAATTATTACCCAATCTTTCAAAGGGACAACAGAAGGTATATAGTTTTCAGTGTAGATCCCAATAAATCCTGAAACTCAATCCACTCATTTCAAAATCCAGTCATTCTCGCTATAAAAAACACAATGCTCATTACCAATTCTAATTTCTTCACTTCCACACTCTTTTCTAAGTTATGTAATCTCATTTCTGATTTGATGGGAAATCATATTCTAAAAAAGAATATTAAGAATGTCAAATGTAGATCAAAAGCGAAAGACTCTTTAGTTTATTTATAGAGGATGGAAAGTGGATCAATGAATATTCCTAACTGTGGTTCAGCCAAGCAAAAATCCAGTATGAATCCAACAGCATGTATTTTCAGTGGTGCTGAAGCTATTTTAGAATATGCTGTAACTTCTGACTGTTTACCATACATGTGATTTGAATCTTGATCTAACTCATTGTGTTGAAACTTAGGTGAGTGGATGTAACAGAGTTACTTCTCAACTGAGAAGTTAGCTATTCCAAGTGGTTGTGCATACCAACCATACCGGTTTCAACAATATATTAGTGTTCAAATTTGTCTCTCCTCTCCCTTCAACCAAACCAATCTGTTTCACTCACATCAGCATTAGAACCAGTTTAAATTTTACTTATAGGAATTTGCAGTCAATGCTAATCAGTGGTTTACAAACTGCACCAAAATTAGAATTTTATCCCTGAAAACAACAATCTAGATTTCATTTTCTTTTGCTGATTTGCAACAATGTCTTCTGTATGTATCCCAAAGCTGTACAAATATCAAAATGCAGTATATACTAAAGTGCACAAGAATGGAAACGAAGAGAAGGAACAAGAGGAAATGTAACATTTTTCACCCCATTCTATATTGATTTTTATAAACTTCGATTGTTAGAGTGTGTGTGTGTGTGAGAGAGAAAGATCATAAGATAGGCAGACGATAGTAAAAATAACTGCTTTCATTTTGGAGAAAGATTTGTCTACTGAACTGTCACAGCAGTGTGTGTGTGTGTGTGTGTGTGTATATATATATCACTTAGCAATGATTGCTGATAAGTGTTAAATCAATCAATAAAGTGTTAGATCGATCAATATTTATGTGAAAGATTGAAAAACTATTTTGCAGCAGAATGTTCTTTTCAGCTTTTATTGTGAGTTGTCTATCTTGTCAAATAAAGTGACTTAACCGAAAGTCAAAGAAATATATAATCATCTGTTATTGAACTGATACACTTTGGATAATTCCTGTCTATATATACATACGTACATACATATATATAAGGCAGTGAATTTGTTATTATAGCCTTACACACTGGTCTTCAACTGAATACGAAAATATATATTGGTAGTTATATTCAGATTATTGCAAAACCCAAGTTGTCAGTATTTAACCTTTTTACTGACAACTTTTTACTGATAATTTGATTACTTTAAACTGTGGAAAGCAGTTTTTTTAATACCAATCTATCTCTTGTTGAGAAATGAAACTACATGGTGGAAACTACTTTTTTGCTGAGATATGTCAAATTTATTGAGGCAATGTGGTTTGCAGAAAATACCAACTCTTTTTTTTTTTGGTAGATATTCAACATTATACTGGAATAACCATTGAATTTGATTTCACAGGTACTATTGATTAACTAACGTTAATAAATAATTACTTAGCAAGCATATATTAGCAACAAATCATAAGTAGACAGATACAAGTATATACTGAGATCAGTATTTTATGTAATGTATGTCACAAGAGGTTTCATCCACACGAAGACACATAAAAAAAGAGAGTCAGTGTAGGAGCCTCTCTAGAAAGTCATAGAACCAGTTCAATGTAATTGCCACATCTTTTTTTTTAATAGATTATGCTTTAAATTTTAAATATTTGGACAACACAAGCATGATAAAAATACAATGGCTACGGTAAATGCTGGTTCAGTTATGAAGTTTAGAATACAGCAACATTTTATATTTTTTCTATTACATATTTAGTGATATTGGTTATCACTGATCAATGATCCTTCAGTGATTTCTGTGCCAACAATCTGTTCAAATAAACCAGTTAAACTACTTAGCAATAAGCTATATCCACTACACTATCATATCTACAACCAATTTGCTTTCATTAAGAGAGTAAAGTAGCTGTATTTATGATAAATTCCTGAAATAAAATTTTCCATCCAACATTGCAGATGCATTGTCCTGATAATTTCTAATCCAAGACTCATTAGAAAATAGCAGTGATACAAATTCACATTACTTTTATCACTGACTGATTAAAAGTGGTTAAACCATTATATATTTATTATCTTACAGTAGTAGTAGTAGTAATCATACTAATAGGAGCAATAATTGTAAAAGTAGTAGGTGAGAATTGCACTTCTTTGTAACTTCACCACTGCATGTGCTACCAGAGCAACATTTTCCAACCAACAAAGCAGAAGTACTACCAAAATCACTACCGCCATTATCATCATAATCACCAATGACTATCGGGTCAAATCAACTACTAGTTGACCTGGCATTGCATTTATTGTAAATAAGAGTTTTTCTTATTTTCAATTGTTCTTACTAATATTACTGTGAGATAAAGGTGGTGCTCCAAATCTGAATTCTGCCAAGACTGACTTTGTCTTTGATCTTTTCGGGATCGATAAAATGAAATAAGTACCAGTTGAGAACTGAGGTTGTTGTAATCGACTTGCCAGCTTCCCTCAAAATTGCTGGCCTAGTGCCAAAATTCGAAACCAATATTTCTCAGAGTTTAAATTCAGATCAACATTGCCCTTCACCCTTTCAAGGTGAATCAAATAAAATAAAGTACCAGTAGAATTCTGAGGTCACTTTAATCACACAATGCCTTCCCACTAAAAAAAAAAAAAAAAAAAAAAAATTCTGTGCCTAAATTAGAAATGGTTTTTTTGTTTACTAACATCATAAATAACATTCAAATCTGAAATAACTGAGCTTAAAGTGGCTGAAAGCATACAGCAAGTCAAAAATAACCATCATATTCTCCAACTGTGAGTACAGAACAAGTTTAGAGCCTCAGAGAGATTGTGATGGTGGTGACAATTCCCATTAAGTACTTTAACTGGACCTTAGCTTTAGTGATAATTACTTAATTTTTTAAAATGATTAAGACAATATCACAAAATAATAGAGAGAGGTGCATATAACTACTTTGGTCTGAACCGCAGAGAGAAAACAAAGTTAATCAATATTTTATTTATATCACAGAAATGTGCTTAACTGTTTAAAATACTTATAAATATGTGATTAATCTTATTCAGGGACAGAGGTGGAAGTAAAATAATTTATAGAATTCTCAGATTATGTTATCCAAATGTTTACAGCCAATTCTATGGTACTGACTGTAAAAATGGTACAATGACATAAAACTTACTTTTCAAAATAAGAAAGTTTAAGATTCTTTTCAAATATTTTAAAATTATTTTTTATTTGTAATTATTACTGTTGTATAAATTTGTTTTTTTAATATTTTTTTTGAAGTTTGTATTGTGAGATAATGGACAAAACTAACCAGCTGTAAGAGGGGAAAACATGAAAAGCAAAGAAAAAAAATGAAACAAATAGAAAATTTAACCTTGATAACACCAAATTAAAAGTGTTATAGGCTGTTACGGAAGAAAGATGTATGTGCGTGCGTGTGTGTGTGTGTGTGTGTGTGTGTATATGTACACATACATAAGAATGTGTATAAATATATGGGAGTATAAAATGAAAGACTGTTGACATAAGACAGCAAAGTTTTCGGAAAGAGAAGGGAGGAAATATTCAATGATAAACCAGGGTATATTTTAGAAATCAGATGGTTAAAAATGATAAGTGAAAGAAATGTAATACATTAGCTTAAACTAGTTCCAACTCTCAAGTGGTTAAAACTAACCCAAAAGTATTTCCTACTCCATACACCAGTAGATCATCTCAAAAACCAGTGATAAAATTTTAAATATAAAACCCTATTAGCATACTTCAAGATTCTCCTTGTTTATAAGACTGTCCACATCCTTAAATGTAAAAGGAAGTAAAAAAAAAAAAAAAAAAAAATAAAGCACCCTAAGAAATACTTACTTTATTTTTGACCTGGTGTATACCGGCTAGAAATGTAATTTCAGCTAACATCAAACAGAGAACCAGGTTTTTATGGATAGTGTTTCGACTACTTTGCAAATTCCTGCAGACAGAGAGAAAAATTATGGAGATGTAAATTAGATGAAGATTGTTTCTTTTTTTTTCTTTATTAATTGTTTTTTTTTTTTATGTTCTTATTTATCTGCTGGTTGTGTTCCATTTACATAAGGTTGTAGTGTTAGGTTAATTTGCGTCTGAATCCATACTTTCAGACTATGTTCTGGTTTGATGGTTGGGTTTGTTAAGTGAAAAGATAGGAACAGTTTGGAATAGTCATGTAAGAAATTGAACCAAATGGAAGAGTTAGGTTAAAAACATAAAATAAAAAAAGGTGACCAAGATCTCAGCACCTATAAATAAATCCATTCTAGTAGATATTTCAAAAGCCATGGTCTTTCATTACCAGTTTATCTTTATTAGGCACTGAGAAAATTTCCAAGAAAAAAATACAGAAAAGAACAGTGGAATTTTATTTTTTCTGTCCCTGCCTGTTTTTACTATAGTAAGAGAAAATCAATTTTTTATGAAAAGGAGTCAAAGGACTGTAGAAATGAGTGTACACTAAATCAACAAAAGAGGTATCAATTAAAACTGCCAAGAAAAATATGGTTGCTTCTTTAATGATCTAAGATAGGATGAAAAAAAATCTCAGCATGTTACTTGAGATACAAGGTGATATTCTGAGAACTGTGATATCAACTAGGAGTCAAGAACTATAAGAAAATATATGAGCCATAGACAAGGCTTAGAACAACAAGATGTCTCTGAGTGTCCCATGTCTTAGATGAAAGGCAGCACCATCTACTCCCAGTCCTCAAAAGGTAACTTATGGAATATGGCAGAGAAACATGTATGTAACAAGTGTAGAGAGGGAGGGAGATGCAAGTTATTCATGGTTTATAAAGCAGATTCTGAAGAACTAGATACATCACATTCTTAGCATATCACTGAAGTGGTCCATTCTGTGGAGACAGCAATCCAACCATCTTCTCTGCCCACTATTCCTGAGAAGGTCATGGAGGATATAGTCTTCAGGCACCTCATCAATAAGGTCCTATCAGAAGCAACCATCATTAGATTTTCTGGCTGAATTTCCAAACAAAACCAACTGAGATAATAGATATTCTCTAAACATCTCATTCTTGGTCTACCCCTAGGTCTTCCTTCTGAGACATTTGTCTGAAAATGTTGACCATTAATTAACACAATTTTCAAGAGCAAAGATCATCAGAATATCACAATTACCCAATAATCCTAGATTAACCAGTAGTCTTAGTGAGTCTGAGTTCTGTTATAATAAGCAGAAAGTATGGACTGCCTTGAATTTTCATAATGTGCACTTCATAGATGGATTTATTAGGTTGTAACCAAAGGAGCACATAAACTTAAATATCTAAGATGAGTTGTGGTCAACCAGATCAGAATTTTGCAGACTGTTTACTGTATATTTATGATATTTATATATACATTAAATCGCAACTGACATCAGGCATTTTATTCCTGATGATGATCAGTAATTAGAACTGACTGAAACAAGGTGTGCGTAGGATATATATTGTTTTATAAACTCTAAAAATGAGTTTAGTAGTCTGGAAGATTATATGATTTGTGAACAAAAGCATCATTGGTTACAGGTTTCCAATGGGTCAACAGTAGCTTGCTGTATTTATAATGACTGTCTGTGTACCTGGGTAGAACAATTATCAAAAGGGACTGATTGAAAGAACTGGTTTATTTCTTTTTCTTTCTTCATATTGC
>JAOPJW010009180.1:75312808-75325603 GCA_027122535.1 Octopus maya | reverse complement strand
GTTTACGTCAAAACTTAGTGACAAGAGACTCAGCATTACAAAGCAAATAGTCTAGCGCTCCAACTTATCTATTGCCCTGTCATTATTTATAATTTATTATAATTTATGTCACTTTCGTCTTGGGGTTGCGAATTTGATGCTGATAATGTTTTCTCTCATGTTTAACAAGGCTTTCATGAGTTCGAAACGTTACCGAACACTTCTGACATTTGAAGCCCGAGTGTATATTTTCATGCATCATCAAACTATAACTTTGAGAAAAACCTCGCCCACATGTATCACAAATGTGTGACTTTACCGACAAATGTGTACGAGAGTGTCGCAACAGATGAGAATTGGATACAAACGCTTTGTCACACACATCACATTTAAATGGTCGTTCGCCTGTGTGACTACGGGTGTGATATAATAACTGAGAAGGTTTCGTAAACAGTTTAGAACAGTATTCACATATAAGTGGGGGTCGCTTTTTCTGTCTACGTGAGGTTCTTTTCGTATTACTGTGATTAACTTTACTAGTTGATTTATTATCATTACTACTTGCATCTGATACGCCTACATGTGAAACGACATCTACGTGTATTACACCTTCATGAAAGTCAAGATTTTTAGAAGTTGAAGTCCGTGTAGAAGAGTCCAACTTCTTAATTCGAGAATTTTTGTGTGTGAACTCTTCGTTAGTGTTAAAAAGTTTCTTTGAAATTCTTCCAGATTTTGAGGTCTTCACAGCAGAAATTGTTTTAGAATCTCTGTCTTTATAATTTGATTCATTTACACGAATTTTCAGATTACGGTTTTTTCTTGAACTTGCTTCCTCCTCGTCATTGTCTAGTGAGAAGCAAACTTTTTTATTTATACGCCGATCTTCCGGAGAGACATAATTATCTTTCAGTATTCCTCTGCAGGCGAAGTTTGGTTTCATTTTCGTGTCAGATTTGGTAATGCTACCTATACATTCAGAAGACTGTAACGAGTAAGAATTGCTTAAATTATTCTCCAGTCTACAACAGTTCACTACCAAAGTTTTCCGATCATTATCAGCGTTTAATCTAGCAGTTTTCAAACGATTTGGTAGTACTGGAAGTTTGGAAGATTTAGAATCCCATACCTTTAATAAATTAACATCAGATTTCGAATATTGACCATTTCTGCAGTTACTGCTAGAACTATCTAAACCGTCCATGGATTCAGTTTGATTTGTTAAAGAAGTCTCATTGCCAGCAGTTCCAGCCGTCTGATACAACACATCGAATATGTTTTTCGTTTCATGAATTGTTTTAAAGCTTTCTTCTTCCTTTAAAAGTGTTGCAGTCTTAATAAGAATAGGCTCTTTTTCAAAATTAATTGATTGAATTTTCAAAACTTCTCCTTTTCTCGAATTCGTTTTTTTGCTTTCTGGTGTCAATTTAGATGACAAATGACTATGTTTTGCTCCGTGATCATTTGCCGATTGGTTTTGGCAAACAATGTTTGTTTTATCATCTTTTATCTTATGATCAACTATATTTTCAATAAATGATGCCACATTTTCCATCTCGGAAATATTCAGTACTCCTGTTGAGTTGGTTACTTTTGTAATACTAACGTCTTTAATATTTTCTCTCTGAAGTGTCCGGTTGTAATTTCTTTTGGCATGTGGCCCAGATTTGGAAGATTTCTGGACAAATTTTAGATTCATTGAGTCTTTGCTTTCATTGGATTTATTCGACGATTTCCCGAAATTACTGATGCAATTCTTGGAATGTTCACTGCTTTCAGCAGTAACCTTCAGGTCTGGAACTGAGAGGTCGATGTTTCTTGACCCTTCAATATCTGTTCGTTTATTTCTCTTGTACTTTGCTCTTGGTGTGTTTTCATCAGCATCCATAGAAATTTCTTTTGAATCTGATCTCGAAACTTCTTCCATCATCCATTTATCATCATCACTTGTTAGGTTGTTTCCTATTTTTGGAATATAATCCTTAAATGACATATTTCTTTTCTGAGCATTTTGGTTTTGGAAATAGCTTTCGGAGGAGTTATCTGACACCAATGGGCGGGTACGTAAAGAATTAAAACATTTTATAGAGATTATAGAATTATTTATCTGAGAGTGTTTTCGTTTTAGCTTTCTGTTTTCTTTCTTTACTTTCCAGCTTTTAACGGAATCAATATTAGATGTATCGAACATTTCAGTATCACTATCGACATACGTGAGATCTATATCTTCATCCGCGCAAGATTCTATTGGATTGACATTTTTCAATGCCTTACGTTCATTCTTAGTGTCTCTGATAATTGTAGGTTTCGCATTGTTTTCACATATGTTTGTATTATCTTTCATACGATGGCTGTCTTTTACTGGTTTATCATCTATTTTCCTTGCATTTCTTTGCAACTTTGATTGCCTAACTTTCTGTGAATGTTTAACGAGTTTTCTCTGACGAATTTCTTTCGGAATAACGGCTGTTTTGGGTTTTATAATCTTCGATGGATTGCTTATTTTACAAGAAACATATTCTTTAGCAGAGGGATCCGTCTGGATGTCAGTTTTACTACTCTTCCCGTCTACAGAAGACAAATCATAACACACTTTCCTTCTATTTCTGTTTGTCATTGACTGTCGGCTAGAAACTCTGGTATTTAACTTCCTAGGTGAAAGTTTCGAATTACTACATTCAATCTCATCTGTTCCGTCTGTTAATGCAGGAGTTGGTGAGTCAGGGATTATTCCCTTTAATTCATGTTGCTTGCAAATTTCAGTAGTAGGGGTCACAAAATTTGAAAAGTTTTCCGTAACAGAATTTTCCTTTAAATCAAATTTCTCTTCTTCCACAGGACATTTTGTGTCGTTCTCTGAAAGGTATGTTTGAAATTTTACAGAATTGAATAAAATATCGTCATCACTTTCTGTCCCCAAACCTAAGATATAATCCCCTGTGCTTTCTTCTACGAAACCACCATCACTAGAAGAGGATAATTCCACCACATACTCGTCTTTCTCAGAGTATTTCTCTTCCTCTTTCTTACTACATTGTTTGTTTAAAACACCAGGACTTTCTCTGGTGGTATTTTTCCTTGGTCTACCAACTCTATTTTTCTTTAGTTTACCTGCTGATAAAGTATACTTCCTGTCACAGACCTTCGTATCAGGTACATGATCCACATCGGCTTTTTCTTCCAAATCAGATTTTCTCCGATTGGAAGCAATGTCTCGGTGATATATCTGTCCTTCGATCTCGTCGGAATTCAAATTCGCTAAAAATTTTGATGTTTTCTCTTTTTGACTACCCAGGGATTTCTTGATAGATCTTTTCCTTCTTTTTCTTCCTGCACCACGGGATTTGGTCAGTTTATTACTAAATTTTTCTTCCATCATTACCATCTTACCCACATTTTCAAAATATGCTGCTAGCTTTGCTTTCTTTGCTTCTAGTTCAGCTTGGTTTGTGTTTTTGTTCACTATTTGTTTCATATCAGTGCCACCGCAAATATTACGACTGATCACAAGTTTTATGTTCCTGTATTCATCAGCACGACTAGTGAGAATGATTTTGACCAATTCAGTATAATCGTCAGTGAATTCATTCCTGTCTAGGGGCTTATCGTTAACGGACGAATCTCCTTGTATGCTTAGCGCATCTATATCCGACAAAACTTTATTTGTACTTCTTTCACGAGTCATACCTTTTGTTTCTCCCCCATTTTCTGAAATTTCCGCTGTTACTAATGACTGCTCAACTCCTTTATTTTCAGACGATGTATTATCACCAATTGTTACTTTCATTTCAGATGTCTTCAGTAAAATTTCTTTAATACGACGATATCTTTCTGCCCCACAATGCTGCAAACCTTGAACAATGTTTGCGTAACTGATGAGAAAACTGTCAAAATCTGATTCAGCTTTTGATAATTGATGTTTAATGGCTTCATAACAAAGTCTCGCGTTTTCGACTATTGTTGGGTTGACATTTCGAGGTGTAACTTTTTTCTCTCGAAGCGGTGGTGGAGGAGGGAGTCTGAACAAAGGTGGAGGTGGAGGAGGATAAATAGGTAAAGGGATGCATGGGTGGATCATAGCAATTGGAGACGAACTTTTATTTTTGTAATTATGACTTAAATTTCGACTCCTGTTTTGTTTCTCAGACAATGGTGGTTTTTGTCTAACAGAAGACCGGGAGCTTAGCCGGCGCTTATTCGCCAAATCACTTAAGGTTTTAGATATTTTCTGGTGTTTTGTCTGTTCTGAAACACTTATTCCATGCAATTCCATAGAGGACAATTCATTTCTGTTAGAAGCACTCATTGTTTCGTTAGAGTTAACATTGTTACTCGTTGGAGACATTTTGTCTTCAGCTGGCAGAGCCAGTTTCAAAGTTTCTTGCATTTCAGCTGTGCTACAAGAACTATTTAGGCCGTGCATGCTGTCTTCGTTTGTATCGGTTGTTTTTTTCGAATTAGTATAATTTCTCTCGGAATACCACTTTTTCGTTGATCCATAGTAATTTAACACAGACTTTCTCTTGGAAAACTTTCGCCGAGATTCCTCGTTTTCCGTTTTAGACTGGAGATATGGACATTTCCATGGCGCTTTATTTGTCTTTTGTCGTTTGTCTAACTTCTTTTTCAATTCAAGATAAGATTTCATCTGCCGTTCCTCCTGGCTTAGATTTGAACCTTCATCAAACCATCCGTTTTCTTTCGATTCCATTTTGCTTACATTCTCACCATTTTCTTTTAAATGTTTTTCATTCGTTAATTGCAACGGTGTTCTCGAAAGATCCATATTTAAATTTGGTGTCGGTAGTGCTGCTTCATTTTCATTATTTTCCTCTTTTGCTTGTTCGTTAAGTACTGAAGTATCCGGATTTTCGATGTTTTCAGAATGTCCACTATCGTGTGTAACAATTATGGTGTCAGAATGTACTTGCGAAGCTTTATTATTGGCTGCCTCACTTCTGTGCTGCTGGGAATCATCTGAAAGATTCAAATCAGTTTCTGAACTGAAATTTTTATTTGTCGTGTTACAAATTTGCTGAACTGTTTGCTCCTTTCCATTCATTTTTGTGCTATTTTTAATTCTAGTTCTTGGTGCAAATTTTGCTTGCAATGCTCTTTTCATTGCTCGTTCTCTTTTAACTTCCTCGCTTAATCGTGGTCTTCCGCGTGGTCTTCGAGGAACTTCTTTTACATTTTTGGTCTTATATTGTACTTTTTCAACGTTTGATGTTACAGATTTAGAATGTATACCAGTATTCGAGGATTGTATTTCCGTAGAACGCTCATTAACGTAATCGGTGTATCTATTGCTAAATCCGCCATTATCAACTGATAAAGACATCGACGACGTGTCGTCAATCTTTGTTTTTGAGCCATTGTCATTTTTAAAACTATTTTCTTTGGAGATTCGAGATTTCTTTACACATCTGCCTCTGTTGATTTCACATTCACTGATCGACTCAGCAAGTTGATAAGCTGTTTTCGAGGCGCATCGATCCGAGAACCTTTTTGTAACTTCTGGGTCATATGAAAAATTTTTCTTTTCCTCCAAAACCACGGCTGACGAGCCCCTTACAGGCCCAGTAGATCGGTTCCTTCTTTTTGAAGGATGCGGGTTGATATCGATTCGTGGAACCATATCTGCAGCGTATATAGTTTGTCCTGGAGTGCACTGATAGGTTGCTGTTTTGCTTGGATATCGTTGTCTAATAATTCTACCTTGAGTTGTTGCACACTGACTAGTGCAAACTGGTTTTCTTGTAAATGAACCCAAGCTGTTATTGGGATACGTAGAATATTTCATTTGGTTATCATAGTGAAAATTTGATTTCTGATCATCGTTTGTAACAGATATAGACGCATCGGAAGATGCTTGAATATTGGATAAATTAATATGCTGGTTATTGTCGGAATTTTGAAGAACCATAATGTTATCGGGATTACGTGTGTCACTTTCAAAGCTGGAAACAATATTTTCTATAAAATCATTCTCAGTTTGAACTGAATTCGTCATAGTTACAGAAGCAGCATCTTCGAACCCTTCGTCAAAAGCAGAGTTGTAATCATTGAAGGAGTCAAAATCATTAGTCAGTAGATTAGCCAGGAATACTGGGTCGTAATCCGAGAACAAAAAGGATTCATCACTCATCATGTCCGAAGACTGACCGTTCTTAGATCCATCATATTTTCCATTAAATGCTGAAAGTGATTTACCTTCGTCATTTGAACTCTCTTTTAGATAGCCGTTATCTAAAAAGCAAAAATTGGATTCAGTTAGTTCTTGTAAAACATTTTCTGCTCTACACTGCTTCGAGCCTTGTATTTGTCGAGCATTTGAAGCCTCATTTACATTTATGGCTTGAAAATTATTATCAGCTTGTCCATTAAGGCCAGATGAATATTCTGACCCAAAGTAATTAATTCGAGATCCTGAAGAATCGACTGGAGTTCGGATACTCGTATGAAAACACTGAGTAATCTCATTTTGCATTGACTCTGTAGACGTTTCTGTAGCATTTTGCTCACTTGATACTGATGGCTGGGTATACCTTACAGGATGTTGCAGCTTAAATATTGAAGAGCTAACACTAGAGGCAAGATTTTGGTGGTGCCCCATGTTTTGGCTGAGCAGAGGCTGACTGATGTTGTACATTTGATTTTGCAAATACTGACCATTCTCAGAAATGTAGCCATTCTTTTTTATTTCAGACATCGATAAATTAGAAAACGTTTGTGGTTGGACTTGGTGAGGTATTTTTGCTGTGTTTCCCATTTCTTTATTGATAACTTTAGTTGGATCACAAGGGACATTTCTGGAAGGTTTTGGAATCCATGCCATTATGTCTCTAAAATTGTCCGGATGAATAACTTCCGAGTTATAATGGCGCTGATGGAAGTGTGGGAGCGAGTTTCCTGAGTTAATGCCGGTGTTGAAAGGGTTTCTAAACGTGTTATTTGTCGTAGAGTGAAATTGTATGTAATTGTTTGGTTTCAGATACCCGCTACTGTTTCTGTTGATTTCACTGTCTTGTAAAGGATTTACAGAACATCCAGTCGTTTTATTATATATGTCGATTCCAGCATGGCTTTTAATTTCATTTTGTATATTGGAATCAAACCTTTCATTAATACTACTGTGTTGTGATAAGGGTTCCATTCTTGGTTGTAAGTTGTCCTGAGTCAAATATTGTTTTGGTGATGTCACATTGTCTGTTCTTACATTTGAAATAGAATGTGACATGTTTTGTGCACTGCTATCAGCAGTCGGACACTGAATAGATCGAGCATTAGTCAGTGGCTTAGTTTGAAAAAAGTCTGGATTATGAGGATTACTAGGATATTTCACAGTGGAATTATCAATTTGAGAATAAAACTCTTGGGAAGACATAAATTGATTAAAGTTCTTAATGCAATTATTAGAATTGTGAGCCAATCTATTTGTCTTATAAACCAAATAATCTGACTGGTTGCCTTTATTATACATATTTGGATATAATTGTTGCTGCCTTTGTTGAGGTGATGTTAAAACTGCATTTTGTAAGACTGTGTACTGATCCTGGTTACTCATTTCTGGTACATTTACATAAGAGTTTTGTAGAGACTGGCAATTTTCTATAAATCCGCGAATACCGTTTATGTTAGATTTTTCCTCATTAACAGATGTTACCGATGGAGTGTTCTGCAAACAAACCATATAGGGAGAACTAAAAGGTTTGAAGTTGGTCCTTTGATGGTTACTGAAAATGTTAGATGACGTAGCCAAGCCATCGTTGCTTTTGCCGATGTAATTGCTTACAGAGTTATACTGGAATCCGGGAGAATAACAAAGCGAAGAAGACTGTGAGTTTATTGAATTAGGGTAAAAAATGTACTGTATATCAGAAGATTTGTTCATGGACATATTTGCAAAATATAATGGTTGACATTCTTGATAACATTGTTCTGGAATTTGACGACGATCATCATTGCTGGAACATGGTCTAGGATTTATGAACGAACTCTTGAACAGACTGCTATTATAAGCCGAAGGGTAATTTGACATATTTCTTGTTCTGTAAATATCAGCTTCCTCACCGGCTGGGTTTGATAAATTTAATGAAGCATTCATTTCTGTGTTCATTGTGGAAAACTTATTCAAATGCTTTTCAGGATTTTCCTCTTTATCTCTAAAGTTTGGTCTTGTTTTAACAAATTTGTCATTAGTTTGTTCTTGATGTTTTATCATCACTTCATCCGAATCAAGTAAAGCATTCTGATCTGGTGCCTTATTTCCGTCAGTACTGTTCACAGATGAAGAAAGAGTACAGCAGTCTTCTTTCAAACTCTTATCTTGTATCTGGCTTGATTTTATTGTTACCTCCTGAGTTTCTTCTACGATACTGGATGTTGAAGGTTTAGAGTCAGAACTGGAGTTCCTTACAGAATCGCTCTGAACGTTTAATGTTTTACCTAAATATTGAGTGTTGGTATTCTTATAATTTAAAACAGTCTGTGGATTATCATTCAGATTTAAGTTGGAACTGATGTGCTTATTTTCTGGTGTGACTGAATATTTTGGCTGAATAAGCGGCTGAGGTGAGTCGTATTGTTTGCTTTTATCACTCCCGTTGACTAATGGATCATTTATTCCAGTTGAATGTAAAGGTGTGTCAGAGGTAGCCTGTGGACATACTTTTCCAATTCTTGGAAAAAGATGGCCAGACACTCCGGAAAGAATTTCATTTGAGTTTTCAGAGTGACATGTTTGTTCAGTAGGTATTTTATCACTGTCAACTTCTGTGACAACTTTTTCCTGTGATTGTTTCTCTAACGTTTTACTAACACCAAAATCTTGTTCGAAAATACTAGCAATCGATTCTTTATCATTTTGCTTCGTGAGAACCGATTTTGATTTAGAGATCATTTGATTTTCATCGTCAGGTGATTTTAGAGGATCTTCTAGTGTTTTGCCTTCAACATACGAAACATCTATACTTTCTTCAGCCACATCTTCTCCACCGCCAGCAGTACCATCACCCCCATCACCACTGCCAGCAGCAGCAGCAGCAGTAGAAACAGCAGCATCAGTAGAAGAAGCAGCAGCAGTAGAAGAGACCGTTGGTAGTAGTAGTAGTAGTAGTAGCAGGGACCGTTGTTTGCAGTAGTAGTAATTATCGTGACTGTGGTGGCGGAGTTGTAGAATTTTTTTTCCTTTTTTTTGGATGACCAATACATGGTTTTAATGTTCATGACCCAGAGTGTTTAAACATGGTCCGAATTTTCTAATAAAATGAAGCTCTTTGTTTTGACGTTGGGTGAAGGTTGCGTTGTCACTGAATTGGTAAAGTGGGAAGGTTGTACTCTGGATTTTTATTCGGTGTACATCTGTCTATGTGGCTGCTGACAGGTATTTTCTTGTATTCAGGATTCCTAATTTGGGATTTATGTACTGCCATCCTTTTTCGTAGGCTGTTTTTTGTATGGCCTATATATTGCTTGTTGCATCCTGCGCATGTTATTACATAAATTAAGTTTTCCGATGCACAGGTGAAGTTTGTTCTGATGGTGAAATGATGGCCTTGTTCTAATGTGTATTCCGAACCTTCTACTAAGATGATACAAATCCCACATACAGGAGCAAATGCCATTTGCTTATCTTTCTGCAAATACAGAATTCTGGAATGCTTCACTATTATATGGGGAATAATATATAGGGAATATTATATGTGGAATAATATGGGAAATTCTAAATGTTGTGGCAGACGCTCCCAGGTGAGACGTGGGAAGGTCCACTGCTCATAAATACTGGACTGACACAGTCATTAGGGTTGATCAACGAAGGTACGCCGTTCGGACCAGTCCCGTAGAAACGACGAAATACGTCATCATAGGGCATATCAGTTTTGACGAGGGTTCGGACGATATCACCACTGGGACATATCACCAAAATTGATAAATTTTGAGTTAGCAACACAATACTGAATTCTAAGTCATCTTTTGAGTATGGAGAACATAGTTGAAGACAATTACATCAAATTTCACATCTGAAGAATTTTTTGTATAAAATGACGTTTGTGTAATTTGTCCATAAGGATTTTAGATGTAAAATCATTATTCCCATGTTTATATAAATCGTTCTCCAACAGTTTCGATCGTTATATCAAATAAATTCCTTGCATTGCTTATACAAATGCTTCTCCGTAGCACATACAACAAACACAATACTTGCGTTTATTTCCTTACAATATACTTTCAGAGTGTTAATATTTACATTCTGTATATAGTTCAGGTGTATTGACCAATATCTCCCAATGAACCAGTTGGTTATGTGTCTTCCCATGTTTAGAGTTTGTGGGATATATAGAGATATTTATTTTGAAATGTTTTCACACTCAGCTACTAACATCCAGCGATTTGCCATGGTATTTCGATTTATGTTCTAACCTGTATAACAATACGGAAAGATATAAAACTAGAACAAACGGCGAGGTCTCACTTCGATCCACTGGTCCGCTGGAAATATCAGCTATCTGTCCATTCGATTAAATCTAGTGAAAAAGGAAAAAATCATTGGATAAAGTTACCGCATGCTAATTATGCTGCAGAAAATTGGTATGGCCATGGCTGGGTTGTCATTGAGTATACTTTGCTCAATCAGATCTAATCGGAGACTACATAACACGCGCATGCATAAACTTAACGTTCACAACAAAGACATATATGAACATTTGAAGATAAGTGTATTTGAAGTGGTAAAGTTAATATACAACTCTTCGATTTGCTATTTATTTTGAAATTATGCAGTATTTATTGTTTAAATATCGAAACACTCTTACTAAAATAAAATATTAATTTGTTAAAATACGCAAAATACACTGAAATTTGTTTATGAAGCCTGAAGAACATTTCAGATAAGAAGTAGAAGATATGGCGTAAATAAATATCATAATTCAAAATATATTTACTTTCTCTGTGCTTGTTTTGATGAAAACATTTTGGATAGCAGTACTTAGAAACTAATTTTAAGATACACATTATTATTTGCTATTGATGTTTTGGCATACATAATATTTCACATCAACTAATAAAATAAGCTCCATCAGATGTGATCAAAGTAAATTGAATTTAGATATGTTACAATATAGCAAGATATACAATTATGTCCTTCGATAGAACTTCTTTTCAAAAAGTTGATATTACTTACTAATTGAAAAAGATAACTTGACATTTAGAAGAGACTGACTGCTGAATCACTCTGGCAATAGGGCAAGGGTCATGTATAAATGTGGACAGATTCGGAAAAATGAGTAGTACAAGAAATGAAATGCTGAAGTAGATGCTGAGCCCCAAGCGAAATGATAAAAAAAAAAAAAAAAACAGGCCGAGGAAAAGGCCAAAGTAAGTTCTGGATACAACCAATACTGGAACAATTACTGAATGGTGTGTAATGTTGTAAATTGAAGTGAATAGGAAGTCAGTTTACTTAAGCTTATTGAATTTTCGAAATGTATTGTCAGTATGACTATTATGATGAGGTTTGGGAATTTTATTTATTGAAATACAAGATCAAACCAATGGAAGTCTAGAAAAAGAAACTAATTACCTAAGAGATTTTAAGGTTAACATGAAGGACTAAAACTTCGATAGCAACTATTGTTGTTGTTGTTGATGCTGCTATATATCTCGGGACCGAGTAAACCTTTCATCAAAGACATTCCAGCCACACCCGTTCCCATTTCGTTTTTGGGAATACTTTGTTGCAGAAGTGCGTTATACTATATGACTTTTTTCTTCTTTAACAAAAAGGAGTATGATTAAGATAGCTAGCCGCTATATATGTGTGTTTGCGTGTGTGTCTGTTTGTCTGTCTCTCTATGTCTGTGTGTTTGTGCTTGTGTGTGTTCGTTCGTGTGTGTATGTGTTTGTGTGTGTGTTTGTATGTATTATATGTGTGCATGTATTATCACAAACATGTATGAAATTAAAGAAATGATAAGAGAACAGGAATTATATAATCAAGTTCATTAGCTGTTTCTGTGATATAAAGCAGAAGACTCAACTCTGAGTCCCCTGCAGCTTAGAGCTTACAGCTGAAGGAAGTTGATTACGCATGTGTTTCAAATCGAAACCTGTGACCGTACTTGTGCTCCTCCCGTATTATAACCTTTAACCTTTTCAATAGCCATTCTTTTGTGATTGGCTTTTGGTGAAGATAGCAATTCGATATCACTGCACACTTTTGAGTTTCATGCCGTAGTGTAAATTCTTCTGGGGCCTTGGTTAGCATGGGGTAAAGTTGTTTATTGAAAACATCGATCCTATCACCATGTAAATCTCTCAGACGTTTTGGCAAGATATTACATAGCTGTGGGCTTTTGAATCACAAGCTATTGCAGTAAATGGTCCTCACTTTAGACAGGATGCGTGGAAACTTTGGAACATTGCAGTGACGTGCAGTCCGAAGGCTGGTTGAACTCTCAATGCCAAAGTTCAGTGCCAAATCCTGAAGTATTTTCCATATTTACATCACCGCATATATCTCCCGTCTTCGCCCCATGGAGTCGTAAGTCTTTCAGTCTCTCCCGGTCACTCTCTTTCTCTCTCTATCTCTCTCTTTCTTTCTTTCTCTCTCTCACTCTCACACACACACGCACACACATTCTCTATCTTTCCCTCCCTCTCATGCCATTATTAGTCCCCTATAAAGCGGCAACGTAGTAGAATCGTTAGTGAGTCAGACAAAATTCTTAGCGTCGTTTCTTTTTGGATGTAAAAAACATAATCAACTTGCACCATTATACCAAAATTTCAGGTATTTCGTCTAGAGCAAAAAGAATT
>JAOPJW010009180.1:74644629-74656749 GCA_027122535.1 Octopus maya | reverse complement strand
GACAGTGACTCTCATTTACAGTTCTCATGCAGTATCAAGACAGAGACAAGGATACACACATTCACACACAGAATCATATGGCAGTAGTAGAATTAATTAAAAAGAAACCCATTAATACCATTTGTGTAACTTGTGTGGCAGTAGGTTGATAGGATTCACAACCTAATTACTCCCAGATCACTTTCAACCATTAGTCATCTCAATCAGGACTGTTCAAGGATAAGCAGTAACAATAATAACAACACTCCACTTCAGATTATTTCTAATCCAGTCCTGATAAACAACTGTGAGCCATTTGTTAACCAGTTGTTATGGTTATCTGTATTCAGACCTGAATATAGTTTTCTTATCATGTGTATATGTCTTTGATTAAAGATTTATTCAAATTGTTTCCTCCCCACCACCCCATCTTCACCAAAAGATCCAATACATTCAATAATCCTTTGGACTTAAATCTTACAAAACCAGAAACTTTTTCTCTCAGAGAAGTCAGATTAGTTGAAGAAATATTTCCAGTCAAGGTTTTGAATACAACTGTTTGTTAATCTGTTTGTGTTTCTGTATTTATTAGTAATTAGTCATTCTTTTCTCTATTACTTTCTACTGTACACATGAATGATCTTATTTTAGTTTAGATTTTCACTATTGTTAGTTAATCTTACAATATTCACAGTCATCTTAAATATTGAAATTCTTTTTTAGTTACTTATAGTATACACATGAATGTTTTAGTTTTCCTTTAGAATTATGTTCAAGTTATGGATGATTAATATATTCTATATTATAACTTAAGTTCTATTGTGGCACATGTTACTTGAAAGTTTAAGTACCTTCTACATTGCTGTGTGTTTTTTTTTTTTTTTTTTTTTCATGGGTTGATCTGAAGCAAGGGTTTATGACAATGGCTTTTACAAGCCTCCACAGATTGCTGAGGCCTGTGCAGTTAATGTTCCTTTTGAACGACTGAAATTTAGTGACTACAGGAGAACCATGAGCCATGAGAATATTCCAGAGGGCTGATATTTTGGGAAGGAAAGATTGGTTGTGGTAGTTAATGCAGGGCCTGGGACATTGGACATAATATAAGAAAGCTCAGTTTGTTGGGTGAGTCTGAGTGAAGGTAGCAAGAGACCAGCTATCTCTGAGAAGTTGAGGTTACTGCAGTAGGATTAGATGATGCAATGTATTGAGACAGCATGTCTACCCACAAGTGATTGGAGGAATGTGTTGCTTCATATAGCATCATGTTAGCTTGTTTCTTGAAAATGAATTTGGTGCACCATAAAGAGAAGGAAGTAGTTATGTTTTACTGATAAATTAGTACTTTACAGCATTAAAATAAGTTAGTAGAATTGAAGACACTAGTGGTGGCTTACATCATTGAAGAGTATGTGTAAAGTGAAGTCTGCTGGTGACTTGTGAGGAAGAAGAAAAGAAAATTTTACATTTTCTCCCCATAACATTTCCTGAACTTTAGGTTGAAAACATACTGACCACCACTGATCTTTTCAAATGCAAGTGATGTTCTTTTATCAATTCTACAGACTGGCTGTAGTCTAGCCTCATAAGTTATGCACATGTATTCTAGTCTTGTAAGTTAGGCACATGTATCCTTAATGAAATCCTCAACAGATTCAGTGTAACTTTGTGTGACAAGAGTGGCCTTTGTGCTCACAGCGCAGACCTTTATCAGGCTTTCCCATATTTTCTGTTTATGCAAAAATACCAAACCACCAGATGTGGATTTGAACTCATGATTTGTGAGTATGTGAGTCCAGTTAAATTATAATAGAATTTGTTGAAACTTGTGTTTCATATTGTTTTGGTTCTGACCATTCCGCTAAAAGGAAAATTATTGAAACACCAATGAAAACTTTTATCTTCAAATAATTGGATAAATAGTAGGCCAAATTTCAAAGGCCCTACTCTCTCCTGGCTCCATTTCTGAATTCATTGATATCCTGGACACTTAAAACAACATCCCAATACCAATCGGGAATCCAAGTAAAGTTATGGATTTGATGCTCTGAGAAGCTTATATGGTGATGACAAAATTCTAAACTGAAATTATTTTAATTTGTAACTTAAAAAGTAAAACTTGTTTTCAAAAGCATATATACATAGCAATGTAGAAGTGTATATTCTCCTATCCATCTATCAATATATATCTATTATGAATATTAAATGTTAATTTGATCTAATTATGTCTGCTAATATATTTGATTAACCTGAGAATTTCATTTTCAGAGATTTATCTATTTATATTTTTGTAACTATTGAAACAACTGTAGCCTTACATTGCATGTATTTGAAATTGTGGCTTCAACTTAGTCTAGTTTGTGTTGCTCTTCTTCTTTTTCTTTTTCTTCTTTAATTGTAATCATTTAATCAATCTATGAACTTAGTAATACCTACTGATAGCCAGAGCATTGATCTGTCATAAACATTCTTTGCTGATCTTAAAGTCTTTTTAATTTCAATTTAGCTATTAATGATAAATGTGTGTTTGTGTAGAGAAAGTTTAACATTTCTTTGATTTGGATTCAAACATTTTCTCTTCTCTCTTTAAATCTTGAAATTAAGTTAACTAATTCTTCTGCATTATTTTCTTAATTTCTTATGAACTTTTTCTCTCACATGTTATTAAGCTTTGTTTTTAGTAATTGGGGAATTTTTTCTTTCAGTAAAATGTTCTAGATGGGACAAGAACTGTCATAGAAAGTGGCACATTTTATATCAATAGCAGAGTTTGCTGTGTTAAAGACCTTCCTGATATTTAAAAAAAAAAAAAAAAAACTTGTGTTTCTAAAATCCCATGCATTTTAGAAGTAAAAAATTGTTGATATCCACTCACAGATTATACAAGTTCTAAAGAATACACTTAATGAAGAAATAAATGATCTGTTTAAGCAATCCTCTATGTTAACCCTCACATTTTAAAATTTATATTGCTCCCATATGAAGCATTTTTATTTCAATTCTAGCTATACCTTCTTCCCTCTCAGCCATTCACCTCAGTGAAATCCTCAGTGTATCTTGATCTTTGTAACTCACATTTTAGAAACACTCTAAAACCTGAAGCAGATATTATGATTCACCTATTGGAATCACTGAAGATTAAATGTTACACTTTATGATAGTTCTTGGTCCCACAGCATCTTATTGAAATATCTTCTAATATATTTCTATAAAGAATGAATTAACTTAAGTATACTTCTTTGTGTGTTTGTGTTTCTTTGTGTGTGTATGCGTTTTTACTTTATGTGTATCCTGTATGTAATACAGGACACATAAATTTTTTGGTAGTTTTTCTTTCTTTCATTTTTTCATTTTATACTACATTATTAGTAGTTCTCCAAGGTGTAGAATGGTTTTTCAGTTTATATTAGAAAAATTTAACTTCATACAGAATTCTGATATTTCTGTGATAGGATAGAAAAGCCCTGTATTTTAGAGGAAGTATATTGCAAATTATTTCATTCATACCTTTCCCAATAGCATTAGATAAAGCAGTTAAGTGGAATTGCCTCAATAAGAATGAAACATATTAAGTTTACCTTGTGGTAAACTTAACCCTTACTTTACTGCCCTTTTTTTGCTAAATTAAACATGAAGTTAACTTTTAGAAGGAATATGTTTAATTGAAATGGTACTTTCAAGGCAGAATCACTCTCAGGAAGATTTTAACTGATACAGTGAAGTGTAAAACTTGATACCATGATATATTTTGTATTTCATTCTCTTTTTAGTCCTTACAGGATTAACTATATTGAGCAGTCTTTAAGTACAAATTTAACATTCAAAATTACTTGAGGTTTGAGCTATATAGATGAAAAGAACAAATAGTCAGTGCTGCAAAATCTATTGAGTAATACTTTCTATTGGAATATGGCTGAATACATGCTGATTTCCATCAGCATGGAACCTTGGGTTCCAGAAAGTTAACACACACACAGGCATGCATACACATGCAAATATATGGTGTTTGTGATATTTTTCAGACATCTTGTACTGTGGGACACTCCATTCAACTGTGACTGGGAATCACTATGAGTTTAGTATCTTCTCATGATATCATTCCTCCCAGCAAGGTTAAAAGTTTGGTTTCTTTTGGACCCTTTTATAATATATTTGCTCTCTCTACCATCCATGCAGCAACAGTTTTATTTTACTGCTCATGAGGATGTGTTCTTGGCTCAAACTAGTCAATAAATTTAACTAGACTTTGTGTATTTTTCTACTTAGGAAACTGACTCATTTTACACCTTTGACATTATTTTACATCACTAACCTCATGTTCATCTTTACATTTACTCATTTGACTTGTTTTGTTGTGTTTTTTTTTTTTATTATTTTTTAAAATTTTATGATTTCCAAATATAGATTGCTTTGCTGTTTTGTTTAATTTTGGTTACTTTTGCTTAATTTACTTTTCCCAATAATTTTGATTTTCAATTAAAAAATTCAAATATTAAATCCTTCTGACTCTCTATCAACTCTGCTGTTTATCAGTATGTCTGTGTACTGTCAAAATATCGGCTGTGTTTTTCTCTATGTTGCTTTCACTGTTAGAAGAAATATTGTGGCAAAGTCATTCATTCAGTCAGTTTGTTGTTAAGCAAAAGTTGGCTTATTGTGTTTTTGTCTATTGAAAGTGTTGTTAAATTATTGGAAACCCTTCTCTCATTTATTTTCCACTGAGTAATTATTTGTATCTTCTCTAGTTTTTTCTCACACCCCACTCATGCCTCTTTCTTTCCCTTGTTCTCATTTTGCTTTCGGTTTTTTGTTTAAGATTCTTCTCACTCTTTATATATCTGATGAGATACCAATATTTTATAGATTTTCTCTCCTGCAGGCAAGGATTTTCATTTAAGTACCCACAAACAAGTTTTCTTCACTCTTCTATTAGAATTTAAACTTTTTCATTTGTTTTTGTCTAAGACAAATATTTATTAGGGCAGTGTAAACTGATTGAAACAAAACTCCAAGTATATCATTGGTACTAATATTTTGATATTTCACCAAGTGCTTGACTAAATACATTGCAACATTAGGTCTTGTCCCACTTGGTTCCAAATTTAAATATCCTGTCATGAAATTTAACTTTTATCAATTGGGCTCAATAAACATGAATTAGCAGTTATTAGAGCATTGGACAGAATATCTCCCAATATTTGTTCCAACTTTCTACATCCTGAGTTCAAATCCCACTGAGGTCAACTCTGTCTTTCATCCTTTCAAGGTTAAAAAAAAAAAGGCCAATCCAGAGTAGTGGATTAGCAGAACTTGAAAAGTGTCAAACTTGATGCTTCTCAGTATTTGTTCCGGCTCATGGCTTTCTGCGCTCAAATCCCACTGTGTCCCATCTGGGTGGTAGTCTTATTCCATCTTCCCAGTTTAAAACCATCACATGTTGTCTTTGGTGCCTTTAGCAGAATCCACTCTGTTACAAGCATTTGGACCATGTCTCCTGCCTGAGTATCTTTTCTCTTGCCGGTCTTAGAGGCTCTGTTAGATCCATGGGCACTGCTTCCCCTCCTGGTTAAAAGGTTAAAAAAAGTACCAGTGATATACTGCAATGAAAAGTCAATCACACTCCTCTTTCTTACCATAAGTGACTTTGTGGTTAGGTACAAAATTATTAGCAGTATTTTCTGCAGTATTGACATTTTGGGTTCTTCAATCTCTCAAAACTGTTCTAAGATATGATGTCCTGGATGTTGATGCTTTCTAGGCATGCACCATTTTATCTACGTTTTTCATTTGTCTGAGTTTTTCTTTTAAGGTCTTTTCCTCCCCCTCCATCTCAACTCCTTAATAGTGTTTAAATAGTATTTTAGAAAAGTTATGGACCTCAAACCATTCTATAGTTGTTTTGTGTCTTGAAGAGTCTCTGTTGGTGTCATTCATGCAATGTATGGATAATTACTTATGCTTCTTAGAAGATTAGTAAAGAAATTTGAAGTACTTTTATAGATTATGTCACTGGTAAGTAAAGTCCTTGATGATTTAAAACCATAAACTGGCTTTGATACTCTTAGTTCAGACGATTTCAGTTAAATAGGAACAGCATGAATGTTGCAACTTGTCTATTTTACAATCTTCCTTTTAGATACATCTGTCTGTGACATGCATTTCCAAGAAATCCTCACATAGGACTTACATTAGATGAAACCAGAGAGAGATAGAAAGATAATCTGTATACATATTTTCGTATTGAAGGACTATGACCAATACTGAAATCTTTATACAATTCATGCATGCCAGCATGGAGAAATGGAGAAAATGGTGATGAGGACAAGGAGTAACTGGCACCCCATCAGTTACAACGATGAGAGTTCCAGCTGATCCGATCAATGGAACAGCCTGCTTGTGAAATTAATGGGAATATGGCACTCGACAGACACATGTACCCTTAATGTGGCTCTCAGAGAGATTCAGCATGACACAGAATGTGACACAACTGGCCTTTTGAAATACGGGTACTAATCATTTTTGCCAGCTGAGTGGACTGGAGCAATGTAAAATAAAATGTCTTGCTCAAGGACATAATGTGTCACCGGGAATTGAACTCACAACCATATAATTGTGAGCTGAATACCCCAACCACTAAGCCACACACTTTCACTAACAAGGAGTAGGAGGATGACATATATGTATGTCTTCTACATATGGCACACATTCTCCACATATATACACAAGTCTTTTATGTGTTTTATATGTTACTATCGCAATCCTTATCATCCTTATATATTCACTTATTTAAATGCAACTAGAACTGTAATGCTTTTGAAATCAAATTCATAAATTGTTGTCTACCTGGTGATTGCTTAAATCTTGCTACACCCATTGCATTGTCACCTCCTATAGACAAAGCATGATATTCTACTTGCCACTTTCCATGCAATTAAAACAGCATCCAGCTATAAGATCACCTGTTGCAAGCACTTAAAAAAGAAAAGCCTAGTTTTAATACGCTAATGTCAGAGTCTCTATGTGATGACCCAACCACCTAGAGATAGCAGCTAAATCTCACTGAAATCACATCATACTGTCTTTAAGCATTATGGAAGGACACAATGGATAATGTCCTTGTTACACATGTTTAAAAAAACTGAAAAAGACAGTATGGTCACTGCTTTGATCATAAGTTTGCTTGATCAGAGCTGATCAGGGGCTAACCAACAACTGCTACTGTGAAACCATCATGATATCACACACATTACTTTTTTTGCTGTCCATTTACTTACATTCAGAGATTTTATAGTTGATATCATTCAAATCTCATTTGGTATCAGGCCTTGCTATCTTAAAAATAAAAAGGAAAACTACTTTGGATAATGCAGTCATTGATATACTTTTATCCAACTGAAGACAGCATGGTCAAAACTAGAATTTATTTGATGACATATCTGTCAGATATGGAGTGCACCTTGGAACTACGCAATAGCAAGAACAACAACTCTTACTGTAACATTGGAACAATATTCGAATGTTAAGTTTTGACAAATGGAACATTTCCATCCAAGTTAATACTGATCATTGAATGATAGTAAAAAGTTACATACAGACCACTGTTCCAGTTACACACAAACATGTTCTTTCATGCTTCAGATAACTGGTTATGGTATTCACTCCTGCAAGGATTTTTTCTGTTCAGTTTTAAAGATGTTTAAAGAACTTTTGTTGAGTATGTATGTGTGTCTTGGTCTCTAGGTATGTCTATGTGTGTGGTTTTCATAGATTTCTGCACTACATGTTAAAATTCTGTATGAGGTAGGCAGAATCAATTATATCTGAGGAAGAAAAGATTGGTTATTGTTGGAACATTTGGTTCACTGCTTGTCTTAGACCATCTTCTCATTATCTTGTTGTTCCATTGTGACTATACATTACGGTCTGATTTAAACATTGACCTAATACTTTCCAGGGAAGCTTCATTCTCGAGCAGGCTACCACTCCTCTCAAGGTTTGTGTCTCACTCAATCTCTCTCTCTCTATCTATCTATCTATCTATCTATCTCTTTCTCTCTCTCTCTACAAAACCTGAATGTAGTCCACCATCACCTCTGCTACATTTTGATCTCTCTTTCTTTCTCTCTCTCATGGTATCTGATCTCTTGTGTTTCTCAGATAGAAACAGGAACACCCTGCATGCTACTGTTTGGAATAGCTTTGATCATTTGCAATGTGTTTAGAATCATTATTTCATGGTTATGAAAAATATAAATATAAACATAATCATATTTTCATCTTTATTTCCAAGACAATCAAGTGTTTTAAAATTCCATTTCAGAACAAAAGTTTTGATCCATTTCAAAACTGTTTAATGAAAACCTGAGTTAAATTGTAGAATTACATATTTTCATACACATTTATTTAGTAAAATAATTCTTAACAAATCCATTATCTAATGCAGATTCTTGAAGTTCACTATAAAAACACAAACACTAATCCTGAAACTGTTGTCCTTTCCTCTCCTCACCTTTAGAAATATTATAGTGAAAGATACAGATAAGGAAATAATCTATTCTCGAACATAGAATAATGCTGATGGAACAGCAAGAACAGGATAAAATATCCATATTTTGCAGGAAAATTTGTCAGCGGCCAGCCATGAGATTTGAAC
This sequence comes from Octopus maya, assembly GCA_027122535.1. Taxonomy (NCBI): domain Eukaryota; kingdom Metazoa; phylum Mollusca; class Cephalopoda; order Octopoda; family Octopodidae; genus Octopus; species Octopus maya. Next base: position 74,648,117 of record JAOPJW010009180.1, on the reverse strand, counting down.
TCACATCCCTGTGATTACTGGTCAAGTGCTTTACCATTAAGCTAAACTGCCCACTGACAAATTAATCTGCAATTTTTTAAATTATAAATCTAGCTTTATAAGACACAGTATGTTAAATTCAAATTATGATAATGGTAAAGCACTTGACTGGTAATCTCAGGGATGTGAGTTTGAGTGTCATAGCTGGCTGCTGACAAATTTTTCCACCAAATATGGATATTTTATCCTGTTCCTGCTATTCTATCAGCATTATGCTGCATTTGAGAATAAATTATTTCCTTATCTGTACCTTTCAATATAACTCGGTGCTTCTAAAAGCAACATTTTGCTTACATTTATCATAATTTAAATAATATAGTGTTATAATATTGTTTAAAAGTAATATCTTCATTTAAAAATGGATTAAATAAAGCAGGACTCCAGCACAGCTATATCTGACTGGATAGAATTAGTAAGAGAAGACAAAAAGTGAAACAACTATGGCAAGACATGTTAATACTATGCAGTATTGATTTAAATGATGTATCACAAATCAATTAGAGAACCTCTGTGTGGTCATTCAACTTGTTAGAAGTAGCAGCAAAATCTCCCTTACACATGCACACATATAAAAACATTTTGTGTTTACAAACACAATAATAAATACTCAATCCCCCACAAAATAGGGTTTATAGATATATTTTGAAGTGGAAATATCACAAGTTAGAACTTTTAGCTTCAAGTTTCTGACCCTCAGGTAACATATATATGCCACACTCTTTGCCAAAGCACCCTATTCCACTTGCCCCTTTCTACTCCACTAAAACAGCATGCATATATGTCAGTGGTATGTATGTACCTAAAGAAAAAGAAAGAAATTAGTAGAACACTATTTAAAATTTAATATTGTATTAAATCATTTTAGTGAGAGTCTGTTTGCAGAATCAGTCGCCAGAAGGACAGAAACATACGCACATACACACACACATGCGCACGCACACACACACACACACACACACACACACACACACACACACACACACACACACACACACAAGTATCTGCATAACATAATTTAGATGTGTCAGTCTTATCTATTCTCATTGTTCTTCAAAATTCCATCTTTGCAGACTCCCAATGAGGTAAGCATTAAGTACAAATGTCTGCTGCTAAGATTATGCTAGATCAATATATTATAATTTATTTTTTAATAAAAGAAATTATTATTATTATTATTATTATTATTATTATTATGATTATTAGCTTTTTTTTTTTAATTCTGCCTGCTTTCATTGTTAAATTGATAAATGACTCCGCTATCATTAAGTCGTATTTAATTTAAATATTTATTATGTTTGCAATCAATATAAAGCAGACAGGTATACTAAAAATGTACAAAATATAACAGCTCTAAAAGCCATTCTGCTATTTAAACCGAATCAGTTTTTTTTGGGGGGGGGTGCCATATTTTTTGTCTTTGGTGATGGGTAATAGCTTACTGATTACATTATAGTGCTTTTTTTTTCTCTTTTGGTTTCATTGTCAAAATACAAAATAATCTTGTATAATGTTTTTTTAAAATTATTGTTTCAAAGTATTATTCAAAAATGCAAGCATTGATCATCTATAAGCTCCATTGTAATCATAAGTTCCAAAGTATAAACCCAAATTGTCTGCAAGTTCTGTGGTTATTATATTTTGTTGGTTTAGTTTAGATATGGATTTGGAAGGCAAAGCAAGCAAGAACAAAATATATATATGAAAGCAGTTAGAACTAATTAGTGTATGTTGATAATATAGAGTTGGTACTTACTATAGAATAGTGTTCTTAATTAGTTAGTCTGTCTCTTGTTAGTTGTTTCTTTAGTGTATTGATAATGTTTTGTAGTTTTCTAGTCAATTGCCAACTTTGTAGTCTTTACCATCGTTCCCCTCTATGTTACTAACCCAAGCCAGTTTTTCTTTTTTCATCCCTCCTTGTAGTTATGATGGACTCTGTGTGTGTATGAGATAGAGAGAGAGAAAGAAAGAATGATGGACATATTGTATTTCTAAGTAAAGCATTTATTTACAACCTGATTTATTGGTGTGTATGTGTACTTATATTTGTGTGCATTATGTAAGCAGATCCTGTGATAAAGGTTCATATCCCATTTGAGTCATATCACTTCTAAATCACTTCCATATGCTTAAGATGTTTCCTTTGCAGTTATATGCTTGGTTCCAGGTTTGATCCCAGTGTGCAACACTTTAAGAAGTTTACCTCATAATTTGGTGATTCTATGTTCCGTCCCATTCTGTGACACCTCAGGAAGGTGTCTCCCACCATATCTTGGATCATTTCAGACTTCATGAGTAACATTGAGTTGATAGAAACCACATGGTATTTCAGCAAATAAATTGCACCTGTTCTTGGGCCAAATATTTAATCTTCCTCCTGATTTAACACTACCACAACCACCTGTCAATGAGTGCCTTAGTGAAATCCCCTTTGTTTCAAATATTATGCCAGTTCTCTAGTCTGAGTTTGGATCTTTTCTTAATTTTCTCTCCACTAGTCTTGGAGGTTCTATCAAAAAATTGTCCTCTTCTGATAACTCTAAATGCCTTTCTTAGTCTTTCGTTACAAAAAAAAAAGAAGATAAAAATCACTTGTGATGACTCAGCAACTCGTATAATATATTCAGATATATTTAAAGGTTTGCTACAGTTACTCCTTAGGTTTGAAGAAATAATTGTATGATCAGTATCTCGTCTGTACTTCTAGGGCACAATCACTTACTGGATAAAGTATTGAACTACCTGTTCATTACTCCATATCCACTATTGTTATCATTTCTGTGCAGACCATAGACACAGATAGTCACAACCTCTCTCTCTCTCTCTCTCTCTCTCTCTCTCTCTCTCTTGTGTGTGTGTGTGTAGGAATACATATGAGATTCATTTTGGATGAGAGTCTCCTAATTATCCTGGCCTATTTTGCCATTAGTTACTGATCCAGGTTTTGATAAAGGGCTGCATGTGGTAATTGCTTTGTGTTTGCATCTCAACCCACAGGAAACCCCCCACATGCACACATACACACTGCCACTAGCTGGACATCATCAACTACAGGAGGTCTCACCAGTTCTTGATTAGGTGTTTCACTTGGAGTTTTATTCCTGTCTGAGGGTTCTACTTAATCTTCTTACAATTTAAAGACCTTTACTACTAATGACCCCTAATTTCACTCTCTGTAATCTTGCTAACATCAGTTTTGCATCACATGAATGACATTGCCAGAAAGTTCTTCTGTAACACAGTATCATACAAATAGGTTCTCTTCTAAACTTCTATGATGTAAAACTGCTAGCTTTTTTAGTAACAAGAGCTTGTCAATTGCTCACAGGATATTTGTGTGTGTGTGTGTGTGTGTGTGATATAGTTACACGCACACACAATTTAGAATGGGTGTGTTATATTTCCTAATTCTTTATCACTGACTGACATTAAAATTAAACTACATATAT
>JAOPJW010009180.1:74177040-74187481 GCA_027122535.1 Octopus maya | reverse complement strand
ATAGATAGATAGATAGATAGATAGATAGATAGATAGATAGATAGATAGATAGATAGATAGATAGATAGATATACGAATTCATGTACACATATTCATTATAGGCATGTATATTTATATCTCTGTATTTGTACATGTTTATGCATATGCGAGTGCATATATATGTATATGTATATGTATACATATAATTAGCTACTTTAAGGTTCCGCCAGAATTGGAGCAGACGACAATTGACGTAATAGTTACCTCAAACTTCGGACGTTCATAAAAAATGGTGAACAGAAAGGCCACACAGCATATGTACGGTGGAAAAGTTCAGATTTCATGGAAAACTTGATTAAATAGATTAGAGCATGTCCTAAATACATTTCTTATATGAAAAATTATAGGGAAGGGTTTTATTTTTCGGCTAAGGGGACGAAACCAAACCTCCTGCGCCTATGTATGAAGGTAGCATACTTATATTTCTGTATATACATATGAATACACCGCGTAAGCACATGAAATGTGGAACAAGGTGGAAAAAAGAGTACTCAAATACCAGAGGTAGAGTAATGTGCTTTATTTAAAAGCAGCAGAAATATAACAAAAAACCGTTACTCTGCGTTTCACGTTTCCGTTCATCGGAAAAGTGATACTCAGAGTAACAGTTTTTTTCTTATATTTCTGCTGCTTTTAAATAAAGTATACATATGAATAGAGAGATGGGTTTGTGTTTAAACATTCGAGCAATACTCTTTGAATATTTAATTCGATTAAATCTGTTTAAATATTTAATATCCAGCGAATTACATCCTCAAAATTAAATACGATGAATTATATTCGTAATGACCCAACATCACCAGCTTTTCAAATAAGTAATGCAGATCTTGAAATAAAACCAGCAGCTCACTGAAACATCATTTACAATGCAGATTCGTGTAGATATTTCCGCCAAGGATGGACCATTTTATGCTAAAACTGGTCGGAATAAATTCTCTTAATACATGGATATTGTCGTAAATCACCTAGGTTCATCAATTAATGAGTATTATGATAAAATCTGCGCTTTAAATCAATTTCCAGCTATTCTAATGTATGTGTTAGCGAAGCTATTAAGGGGGGTATTTGTTTACATCAACATAATTACATGTAGTTGATGAGATGTTTTATGGACATTGCGAAGACTTTCAAGACGGAAATAGTTAATTAAGTTTAGAATATATTTTCAACAGGGATAGCTAATATTAATTAGGTTGCCATTAAAAGATTTTAAAATATTTTTTATGTGTTTTTTGTTTCAAAGGAAATGAACAGTGATTTAATTTAATAGGTTTTGCAGTATATATTCTTAGGGTTGTCGATGTGTGGAATAAAGTTTCCATGTCAACCACATTGTACCTTGTTCAGTTCCCCAAAGAGGCAACAGGGACAAGTGTCTTCTAGTATACACCCGGGCCGAGCAAAGACTTGTCGGTGGATTTACTAGGCGGAAACTGAAAGAAGCACAGCGTAATATGTGTGTGGGCACGCGTGCGGTTTGCCTGCGTTTCTCCTCCAGCACCGGAACAGCAGTTTTTGAAGGAAGGGGGTTTGTCGATTACATCGAACCCAAAACTTGATTTTCAATGGTATAATCGATATCGAAGGTATTTCATACGACGCCCGTTTGCAGGAAAGATACTGGACCGAGCGATTTTAAATAGTGGCAATCGGAGTGAAGTTTGTGTGTGAGTTCGATTTGAGTTTACAATGAAGTCGGAAGGTGTCGGCTGCTTAGTTCGTTTGGATTATTGACTGTTGCTTGGTGCAGAAATCTTTGGATCGTCACGTTGTTATTACGGCTGAATCATTTTCTTGTTCACCGGTACAACACTGGTACAGTGTATCTAAACAATACCTCACAATATCGGTATCACGACATTTGGAGACGGCGGAGAAAACAAAAGTGATGGCATTAAATTTTGGCACTGAACAAGCAGTTTGGGTAGGAAGGAGGTGTGTCGTTTACATCGGGACGAGGAATGTCCTCATATCAGTCCAGTTATCGATTCCGAAATGATAAAAGGCAAAATTGATCTCGAAGGAATTTCATTTCAGTACGTAAAGACAGACGAAATACCGCTAAGCATTTCGTCCTTTATGCTTACGATCCTGCCATCTCACCGCCCTCGTCGCCCTCGTCGCCCTTGCCGCACTACGCGACTTTTTATGACAGTCTGTTCTAGTAAGGATCTCATTATAATAATGGTTTAAAATACGCCACAAGGGCAGCAATTTTGGAGAAGGAAATGAGTCGATTCCATCGACCCCAGTTCGTTACTGGTACTCAACCCCGAAATGATAAAGTGCAAAATCGATATCAAAGGAATTTCGTCTCAGAACGTTGTGCTTATTATCCTGCTACCTTGACTCCCTCGCCGACCTTGCCTCCCTCGCCGACCTTGCCTCCCTCGCCGACCTTGCCTCCCTCGCTGACCTTGCCTCCCTCGCCGACCTTGCCACCCTCGCCGACCTTGCCTCCCTCGCCGACCTTGCCTCCCTCGCTGACCTTGCCTCCCTTGCCGACCTTGCCTCCCTCGCCGACCTTGCCGCCTCAAACAATTCCTTACGATAGGCTTTACTACGAGGGGCCTCATTATAATAATGAGAGGGAGTAATATACGTTATCTTATCTGAAGAAAATGCAGATGTGCACTTATTAGTATTAGAGATTAAATTTCTCGAGGTATTTGAAACGTGACTGAAATTTCTATAAAAAACCTGGCTTGTTTAATTAGATCTTCGGTAGGACGGAACTTATTTATATCAGATTTTACCATTAAGTTTGAAAAATGAAATTTAAGACAGTCATGCACCGCGTTACGTAAGCGTTGTGTTTTCCACAACCGTGCTATATGTTGGTGCTCTGTGAGGCGAAACATATTTTCTTGTTTCACGGAAGTGAATAAGACTCATATATTACGGAATTCCACGTTACGAAAAAAATTTCATGTTGCAATGTTTCCGGACATCAGAGACATGTCGTTATATTCAGTGTGAAAGATATTGAAATTTAAACGTAACGGTAAAAAAGATTTCTTAAATGGCACACGCACGCTCAAAACACACACATACTCAAGACCCCCCACACAGAAAGCCTCATACACGTAAAATCGCGCGCATGTGAACACATACAGCTATACACACACACACACACACACACACTCACACACACAAGAAGTGGTGGGTCAATTTTCTAAGCATCATAAAGAAACACAAATGTAACATGGAAATATGCAAAATCACTTCTCCCTAAAATACAAGAATGAAAGTTTAAATAACAAACAAGAACAAATTTCAAGAAAAGGTTAATAAGCTCTCAAGGAACATAGAATGTAATTCACTGACCTCCATGTGGAATATACAAGCAATCCGTATTGCACATCGAATGCCATCAAGACAGAGAGAAGCAACTTCAGTGTCATCACAGTCCTGAAGACCGACACTGAAAGCTGCCAGAAACGGGGTCCAAGCAATCTAAAAACGAGCAAAGGAAAGAAAATAGGTTTAGAAGCTTAAATACTAATAATTTCTTACATACACATAAGGTCTCTAATTTGGGAAAGGGTGCAGTCAATTATATTGACTTTAGTACTTAGCTGGGATTAATTTCATCTATTCTGGAAGGCACAGTCAACCTCAGTGGAATTTGAATACTGCATATTAAAATACTTAATACTGCAGGCTATTTAATCTGTCACTGTATCAAATCTCCCAATCAACCTCCTTAATAATGATTTCTTTCAAAAACACAAGGTCTCACATCTTAAGAAAAGTTACACTCTATTAGATCAACCCCAGTATCTGACTGGTACTTATTTTAGCTTTCCCTGCAGAATTTCAGGACTTTTTTTTCTCTCCCAGCAGCTTAGTCACAGAAAGAAAACTAGTAGCGTAAAACCGAGTGGACACTGCTCAGTTTCACTCACTATGCTTTGGACAAGCTATGACTATGACAGAAGAGATCATGTACCACGCGGTAGAATCGAACCAAGTAGTTGCAAATCTACCATCATACTTGCACCCGTTTTAACTCAGAGATATAATTAAATACCACAAGGTATTCTGTCTGTTGCTCAAACAAATCTACCATCCATCTGTCTTCTAATAATAAGGATTTCAAAATATAATAAAGGAGAAAGTGCTGACTTTAACCCTTATCATTTAAACTAGTTATATCCAGTCCAAATATTCTACCTGTTTTATGTTCAGACTGGCCTGATCAAGCCTATCACACCTATTCTACAATGTCATTCCAAGAGAAAAAAAACAATCATATCATCGATGTCTCAAAGCTATGAGATGATGCATGATTAATTCAAAACATTGTGAATAAGTAAGCTTTACTTTTGATAGAGTAACCTTAACGCTCAAGGTTAAACCTATATTGGCAATAAAGAATCATTTTTTAAAATAGGTGAGGTACTGACCTTAAACATTGGTCTGACGTGTTCCAAGTGAGTAGCACTGGTGAAGCTGGATGGTACATGACTGACACTCTCCATGAGGGCACGCGCTGTCTGTGCCATTGTCTCCATTTCCATATTGTACAACAATCGACGTTGTTTCTCACTGATTAAGTCTTCTGCAAGACAGTCACACATTTCAATTAAATCAATTTTTAATAGGGACAATTAGGAAGCAAAACGGAATAAAATTTAATAACGACAATGTACATCCAGACAACAATAAGGATTTCTAACACAGATGTAAGACTACAAAGGTTGGGGGGGGGAGCACAGTTGATTGCATTGACCTCAGAGCTCAATACTAGATTAGATTGGGGTTTATTTCACAAAACCTGGAAGGATGAACCAAAAAAAAAAGGTGATCTCAGTGACATTTGAGTGTGAATATAACAGGATACAGGTAAACAGGATAAGGCATTTCATCTTTTGTTCTACTGTTTCTGCAACTCCAGCAATTATAATATGATAATTTCAAACGTAAGCATAAGGTCACACAATTCTGAAGTAGAAAGCGGTCAATTATACTGATTTCCAGTATTTAATTGTTGTTTATTTCCTTTAGCCTAGGACTGATAAAAGGCAAATTTGACCCAGGCAGGATACATACTGTTCCTTCTTTCTTTCTCTACTGTCAAGTTGAGGAACAACAACTGGTGAATTCTTTGACAAGTATTCTTCTTGTCATGGAATCACATCATGAGAAGACATAGATATCGCTTCACCATAGCCTTCTTAATTTTTGTTTTAATAGAGACTATTTTATTGATTAGATACAGACAAGTTTGACACATTCTACTTGGGCAGTGACTCAACAAAGTCAAAACAAATTACCACCAAGCATTTTGTACAATGCTCTAAGAATTCCACCAATCTACTGCTGTTTCATCAAACACAAAAGGATAAAATCAAAGACAACCTCAGATTTGAACTGAGAAAGAGCCAGAATAATACCACAAGGTATCTAGCCTTTTCACTGCCTTTCAACATTACACATAAATATCACAAAAGTAAAGTTTATATATTATACAGACAAAACACAGTGGGCTTTGTAATATTAAACCAGAGATCATTTTTAGAAGGATCTGGTTTTGAAAGAGTTGCTCTTAAAAATAGAATTAAAAAAAACAAAAATAAAATCTTACTCGCGGTTGACTTTGCAGGTTTATGTGAACCTGTATATTTCATTTTAATTTCATTGCCAGCAATCTCTTCATAGATTGAAGACAGATATTCTTCAGGTAAGTCCTTGCTGTCATTAATACCACGATTCATTTTGATGTACTGTTCTTTTGTAATCTTGTGTTTTACTTGAGAACTGTGTAGGTCTGTGGTAAGCATGATAATCGAATAAGCCAGCACGTAGGCTGTGTCAGCACTTGCAAATAATTCAGAGCTGGGAAAAAAGGAAGTCAAAGAAAAACATCATTCATGAAGAGGAATTTAAAAGTCCTTACTCTTCATCATCATTATAATAATACTTATTGGTACCATCACTTATCAATCCTTACACTAAGTTGTCCATGAATGCATTTACACATCTTGACCTAACTCATACTAACAGCACCAGGCATGGCTGTATAGCTGAGAAGTCTGCCACATAATTACAGAACTTTGGATTTAGTTGTAGCCTGAAAGTGATTATATGGCAACAAATCATTTATCAATTCTTCCACAACTCTTGTCATACTTTCAGCAACCTGTCTATTCCAGGTGGTCAGTACTATTCTATTGTATCTATTGACACAGAATGCTGCATCTTATTGAGACAAATATTGAAAATTAGGTAGGCAGTACTAATCCGTAGTAGCTGTTTACAACAGTGAGTTGTACCACAGTGTAGTACTTATTCAGAGTTAGGTGATTAGGTTCTCGGGAATTAAATGTCTTGCGTACATAGAACTCTATAAAAAATGTATTTAAGGTAAAAAGATAAAATATCAATAAAAACCACAAAGCAAGGGGTTTAAATCAAAACACATATATAAATAAAAGAACTCACTTTGAATTACATTCACAATAGCGAGAAGCAAATTTCTCCATTAATCGATCAATTTTCTGCGCTTCTCCTGGTAGACGGAACCCTTCTAAAAACTTACGCAATGCTGAAACCATATCCATGTTTTGAAAGACCATTTGATCTACATAGGCATACATCACCTCTTTGTTAAATCTGTAAAAAGAGAAAACAAGAAAAAGAGGCATATAATAGTCCACTGAAACATCAGAATTAAAAACAAAAAAAAAACACAGTGTAAAGACGACTAGAATTAATGGTTGGAGAGCAAACCTTGAATTAATATGAAAGTGAAAGATGTGTGCAAGACAATTCACTTCTATTTCATCAGCAAAAAGTGAGACAAGCAATTCCTACACAACTATAAATGTGGCTGTGTGCTTCTCATTAGCAACTACTGCTGAGAGTGTGAATGACTGAAGAAGAAGACTAGTGGACAAAATAACAGTCAATATTTACTGTCTCTTTATATTCTGGGTTTCAATCCCACTGCATTTGGTTGCCTTGGATCCTTTAGGGGCCATTGAGAGAAGTAATGGTTAAGTAATGAAGTTATTAACTGAACAGAATCTTTAGAAGGACACTTTACATTATTTGTCTCATCCTTCTAGTCTTTCAACATCTGGCATAAAGCCACCCATCTCCACCTACCCCCTTTCAAATACTTTCCTCTTTGAAGCAGGACCCCACCTTCCCCTGTTCTTTTTTCTGTCCTGCAAGTTACACACCAACCTCACAAATGCTGGTGTTACAACAAAAACACACAGTGCACTTTGTAAAATGGTTGCAAAACTGCCTGTGCAGTGCCATGTAAAAGTGCATGTGTGGCACCACATAAAAGTCCCTGTGTGATGCCACATAAAAGCACCCAGCACACCCTGTAAAGTGGTTGGTGTTAGGAAGGGCATCCAGCAGTAGAAACCATGCCAAATCAGACTGGATTCTGGTGCAGCCCCCCAACTTGCCAGGTCTAGTCAAACCATCCAACCTATGCCAGCGTGGACAACGGATGTATGATGATGATGATGATGACGTTGATGTTTAACAACTCGGTCGTATCCAAAGATAGGCTTGCATTTGATTACTATAATTTTGTTATTCTTGTTATTCAGCACAGGTCATCTTCGGTCTATCAGATTTATGATTAAAGACATTGTAAATGAGACCATCTGGCTTTAGTTATGATTTTCCTTCGTTTCTTAAAGGTAGATCTTGCGGAGATTTAGGTGCTATTTCTAGCAGGTTGCGTGACCACGTTTGTAAGTTCTTTCTCACAGACTCGTAAACGTTTGTGTTAGCATACTGATTGGAAAATAAAACCTGACTCCAATTGAATGCTTTAGACCAAAGGTTTCCAAAATGAGGCAAATTTCTACCCGGTGAGCAAATTTGCCGTTTCTGGATAGGTACATATTTTATTTTACTATTATAATTTTTCTAAATCTTACTTTCTACTACTTTGGATTTATCGATCTGATTGTATGCTTCTTAATTACTGCGTTGCGAAAGGTGGAGATTAATTCAAAAGCCTGTGCTTGGTTCTGCTATTTGTCCGTCATTTGTTTAGAAATTGTACATAGACACACTCTTAGGCACAGATATGGCTTTGTATAGTCGCAAACACGGCTGAGCATAGGTGCAATCATAGCTACGTATAGGCGCAGATATGATTGTGTGCGGGTGCAGGCATGACTGAGCATAGGCGCTGGCTTGGATGTGTGGTTTAAAAACCTCGATTTGCAACTGCGATATTTCGTATATGGCCCAACAGCATAGCACCTTGGGCAAGTTCTTCTAATATAGCCCTGGTCCAACCAATGCTTTATGAGTTGATTTGGATGACTGAAACTGTTTAGAAGTTTGTCCTTTGTGTGGGGGGGGGATGCGCAGTATGCCACCTCACTGCTTGACAACAAGTGTTGGTTTGTTTGCATCCTTGTAACTGAGACCAGCAAAAGAAGCACTGGACTTTAAAATATGTACTGAGGTCTATCTGCTCGAGTAAATCCTTGAAGGCGTGCTCCTTCATGGCCGCAATCCAATGACTGAAACAAGTAAAAGATAAAAGATAACCGTTTCTCGTTTGCAAACAGACCTTTCGTAAGGCAGCGAATTTATTGAGTCGTTAGAGCATCGGACAAAAAAATTCGTGATACTTGATCCGACTTTCTGTCTCTGGGTTCAAATACCGCCATTGTCAACTTTACCTTTTATTCTTTCGGGGCCGATAAAAGGTATTAACCCAAGGTGGTAGATTTGTGAGGCTAAGAACATCAGACCGGATACCTTCGGGTATTTGTTCCGGCTCTTTGCATTCTGGGCTCAAATCCCGCCATAGCCTAGACAAGTGATGGGCTTAATCCGTTCAATACCGGGTTCGATACATGGTTCAGTGGTTAGTGCATCCGGCTTACAATTAATTATGAGGTAGTGAGTTCGATTTCCGGACTGGGCTGTGTGTTGTTTTCGTGAGCAAGACACTTTATTTCGCGTTGCTTCAGTTCACTTATCTGTAGAAATGAGTTGCGACGTCACTGGTGCCAAGCTGTATCGGCTTTTGCCTTTCTCTTGGATAACATCGGTGGCATAGAGAGAAGAGGTTAATATGCATGGGCGACTGCTGATGTTCCATGAACAACCTTCCCCGGACTTGCACCTTGGAGGGGAACTTTCTAGGTGCAATCCCATGGTGATTCATGACCGAAGCGGGTCTTTACCCTTGCTATCACTTGGCACATTGGGAGCCTGTAGCGGAGTTCATTCTCATACAAGTATTCGATCCGGGTTTGCGATTTGAGGATACCTTCCTGCCAGCTTCAGATCCCTTATAACGGATCATGAGCACGGCCCCCTTTCTTGACTAAAACAAATAAAAGAAAAATTAAGAACATTCTTGTGTATACAAGCGAAAGAAAAAAGTATTCAATATGTATATCATTGCATATCTTTACTTCGAAATTCATGATATAAGCGCAGGAGTGGATGTGTGGTAAGAAGCTTGTTTCTCAATCACATGGTTCCGGGTTCAGTTCATAAGAAATAAACAAGAGTTTATGAAAGTACAAATCAATTGTCTAACAGACGTTAACATACAAATAGAATATTTGTGTAGAAATAATGAGAAGTCAACAGAAACATCCGGACTATAACCTTAGATTTTTAGCTGTGATTATTGGCGTATTTTGTTATGTAACCGATTTCTTCAACACCAATCTTGAAAAACCTGAGCATTATTTAACTGAAAGGTCATAGCTGATTAGGAAATTACAGTTACAAATAATCCTTTCTATTATAGGTCCAAGGTCTAAAATTTGGGGGAGGAGAACAGTCGATTACATCGACCCCAGTACTCAACTGGTACTTAATTTATCGGCCCCGAAAAGATAAAAGGTAAAGTCGACCTTTGCGCAATTTGAACTCAGAACGTAGGGACAGACGAAATACTGCTAAACATTTCATCCATCGTGCTAACAATTCTGCCAACTCACCACCTTACAGTTACAAATAATAATAGAACTGTGAAAATATGCAAAACATTTCAGAAATTTAGCAAGTAGTTTGTACATATATGCATACATGGACATACAAATATACGTATTTAGAGACACACTTAAGTCAAACATACTGATCCACTCATGAAATGGTATTTATGCGTGGATGTACATACATTCGGATACATACATATATACATAACTCCCTGGCTGATGTTCTTTAAATTCCAATTTTGAAAAACCTTCTTTCTCAGTTGGAAACTGGCTCTCTCAATATAGGCGAGAAATTTGTGAAATAAAAACCAGAACACACACAAACTCACAAATACACAACACACACATACGCGCACACGTACACACACACATGCATGCACACACACACACACTCATACATACATACATACATACATACATACATACATACATACATACATACATACATACATACA
>JAOPJW010009180.1:72399355-72409739 GCA_027122535.1 Octopus maya | reverse complement strand
AGTTATTAGGGGTCCAAAAAAGCACTTTGAAGAAGCCAAAAATGGGTATATAGGGTGGTGTATGAATTGAAACCTAAAAGATGAATACAAGAGATCACTGGTGAATATTGCTCAGCATATGTGTGGTGATGCATTTCATGATCTTCCATAGATAAAATAGGAATAAATAGGTGATCAATGTAACCGTAAAGAAACAGAAAAACTATAAATGATATTATTCATGTATCACTTGAATATCTGTGCTGAACTTTGAAGTTTTCCATATGACATTTGCTAAAATTCAAAAAGTGTGAACGTGATCATGTTTGGTAAAAATCTACACACCATGAAGAAATAAGGAAAAATTTGTGAGTAAGGTATTGGGTAACTATTAGGAATAGTATTGGTGTTAAGTGCTCAATAGTTTCTGCAAGGATGTCAGTTACCTTATATCATCTTACAACCATATGAAATGATGAGAACCTGTTTCTACTGGATGGATGAATAATACTGCACTGTAACACAAAATTTTCAAGCAAATGTACCAAGAGTAGCAATTCTGATTGGTGGCAATAATCGTTAAGACATAGTCATGTAATTTTTCTTAAACGTTTTCTGATATGTCTATATCACATGGTTATGTGACCAGTAAAACTCTATATGTCAGCTGGTGCCTAAAGGCTAACAAAGTGGAGGATTTTCTATAAAAATGGTATCAAATTCATATCCATCTCTGACTGGATGCTGTGTAGCCCAGGGCATTGCTGTAATAGAGTGCTGACTACAATACCCAGTGCTACTACAATGCTTTCAATTTCATCTTTTAACTTATAGAAGCACATGAACATAAACATTTTGCTTAGTGAACCTCACAACAATACAATGAATTTTCATATTCCATTTTGAGTTACTTCAAAATTTATTTAAATTTGTTATTGTTCAATTACAAATTTTTTATGAAGTCAATACTTTTACTGTTCATTCTTTGAGAACATGCACATAAATTTTATTGTTCAACAAGACAACGCTGCAGCATGAAGATATTAGGATGTAGTTGAAGGTTCTCCAATTCTTTATTGATTGAAGCAGTAAGCCTTCATTGAGATACTACTATAAACAGAATGTTGTCTGTTACTACAGCACTAAGATTTTCATGAAGTAAATCCAAACCATTTCTTGTTATTTGACCTCAGAAAATCATCTCTGATTATTCTACACCTTGATTTTAAAGCAAGTAAATTTTCTCATATAAAGTCTGCTATTATCTCTTGTACAAATATAACCAACTGTGCTGTGTTTACTGACGAAATGCATGTTTTGATGATAATATTTCAAAACACTTGGATATCATTAGCTATTTAATTTACACAATCAGAAATTTTACTCTTTGGTAAACTGATATTCTCAAACAACCTGATTTTTCCTGGAGTTCAAAATCAAGTAAAAATATATTGATTTCAAATTTTGGTACAAAGCTAGTAATGTCAAGGGAGGGAGTAAGTTGATTACATCAACCCTAGGGTGCAACTAGCACTTATTTTATTGACCCTGAAAGATTGAAAGGCAAAGTTGACTGCATCAGAATTTGAACTCAGAATGTATAGATGGACAAAATGCCACTAACCATTTTGCCTGACATACTAATGATTCTGCTAGGTGGTGAGAAAGGATCTTCAGATGTTGGACTTCACTGAGGGGATGAAAGGGGACTGAGACACCTAGTGGTTTGATGTGCTTGAGTAAACACACCAACCTAAGTAAAAACATGATTGTCCTTGCATACAAACCTGAGCATTCCTAATCTTGTGGGCTCTTGGGTGCTGGTGTCATGTAAAAAGCACCCATACCAGTGCTGGATAAAAGCCCTTGTACAAGTTCCATGTAAACACACTTATACCAGTGCTGTGTAAAACACCCAGTACACTCTGTAAAGTGGATGGCATCAGGAAGGGCAAAACAGATATAGAGCCTGGGCAGCTCTTCAGCTGGCCAGTGTCTGTCAAATTAACCAACCCATGCATGCTTGGAAAACAGATATTAAATGATGATGACTTTCAACGTGTGATTTCACTTTCTTTACAGCTAACTCAGACATTTCATAACTTGCTTGCTTTATGGAAGTATTTGAATTTAACATTTTTGTTTTAAATAGATTATTGTTTGTAAAAACAGAGAGTCCTTTTGTTTAGTCAGATAGCAGTGTCCAATGTTGTTCTTTTTAAAAACGATAACTGGATATTTACAAATAAGACACACACACACACACACATTTTCTATTTACTTCTCAGGAAAAAGAGAAATCTGTAAATATACATATTCACATCAAATAAATAACCATTGCTAGTACTAGCCATTTATGCATAGTTTTTGATGCACAATACTGGTTTGAAATCTTAAGAATAGAAAAGAAAGGCAAATGAACTACAAAATACTAAATATGTGTAATAAGAGCATGACTATTAAATCATCAGTTAATATACATGCCAAACATGAATTATAGTTACTCATTAGAAAGTAACTTATATATTAAATTTGTTTTGATCTTAAAGCTAAAACTATTTTTTTTTAGATAATTTCAATTAGGAAATTATATCAGATTCAATATTTAGAACGTGGGGTTCCTCATCCTAGTCTAGTTGGTCTCTTACTTGTTCATTGATGCCAAGAGAATGTAGAGGAGCTAACTGTCAATGACTATATTATTATCAGTTACATTGATATCTTGAATATCAGTGGATGACTGTCAATGCTGTTATTGCCCTCTAGCTTGCAGTATATGTGCATTGCTTTTTGCTGGTGTGATGTCAGCTTCTCTTCCAAGCTTTTGTTTAGGTAGGCCAAGCACAGCCTTTTTTGGGTTGCACTAGACAGTTATATTCTCAGAGTACCTGCACTGTAGTCCTTCTCCAACTCTGAAGATGTTGTCACTCTTACTTTTGAGTATACCTGGAATGTACTGATTTCTTTCTTTACTGTTCAGCAGTTGTTGTCTGGATGGTATGATGCGATATTCAAAGGCTGTTTGGATTGACCTTTTGCTTCCACTGCCATCACTTCGTCTCACATAAGTCCTATCAGTGTTGCTATTAATGTGGAAGTTGCTGGTGGTCAGTACCTTTCTGGTGTTGAAGTCTAGGCTGCATATTTTGTCAAGTATCTAGTCAAATATCCCAAATGTTGGTGCTAGCACTGGCACTGCAAAAGCATTCTGAGATATGGTCTTGTTTAATGCAGACAACTATGAGTTCCATATTTTCTGGAGTCTACAGAAGTACTCTTTTGTTATTCTGGCTTTAGTCACAGCACTGATGTATGCAACATTCTCATCAATTCTGAGGTACTTGTAGTTTTCATCATTAGGGATAGGGAAGAACATGTACATGTTCTCTCTAGTTGACAATTTTTCTTTTGTTGACTATCATGCATAAGCATTTATCTTGCTCAAACTTCACTCCTGTATCTCATGAGAATGTTGTGATTAGTTCTAATTGTCTCTTGACATTGACCATATTACCAGAATATAACTTTAAGGTTATCAACAAAAATGTGTAGGTGACATTAATTTTCTACTTTTCTGCTTATCCTTGTATGTGGCCTTGGCATTTTGTTAACAAGGATGACAAGGGTTTCATTGCCAATACAAACAACATTATAGATAAACTATATGCCTGTTGATAGCTTAGTTTTGTTTGTAACAATAGATGTTGCTTTTGTAGTTGTCAGTGATAATTGTATGGACCATGTGGCAGTAGTCTCTCAATGACATTCACTATAACAGCTGGTACTTTGGCAAGGTGTAGTGATTCTGTGCAAGCATACATACAAGCATGCATGCATGCATACATGCAATGAGCTTCTTTCAGTTTCCTTCTACCAAATCTTCTCACAAGGCTTTCATCAGCCAGTGGCTATAGTAGAAGACACTTGCCTAAGATACCATGCAATGGGACTGAAACAGGAACCATATGTTCAGGGAGCAAACTTCTTAATTCATCTATGCCAATACCTACAGCCATTACACACACTCGCGCATGCATACATATACACATATACACACACACATTCACGCACATATGCACATAGCAAGTAAGAGTTACCAGCTGACTCACTTCAACAATTATTCTTAAAGATGCAGTCTTTACGTCACCAAGTAGCGGAAGCCTGTGCAATTCTCATTTCTAATTCTGTAATTCCATAATCACACTTCACAACTGTTTATCTGTTTGTCAGACTGATTAGTTTTTAATTCTCTCTGACTGCCTGCAAACAAAGATCAGGTTTTTCCTTTGAGAATAAAATTCATATTTCTGTGAAATTAAGTTCTTGAAGTTATCTCCCCTTTTTTTTGATGACTGCTAACAATTACTGCTATGCTTTTTCTTATTCTTTCCCCTACTGAAATACAAATCTCAATTCAATGAGGAATTTTACTTATGTCATTCAGTACATCACCACTTACCTGAATTAGCAAACTAGTTGTCTGTCTGTCGACCTATCTCTCTATATTTCTCTCTTTTCTCACCATATAGACAGACAGACAGATAAGACAGATGGATGGAAGGATAGATAGAAAGATAGAGAGTGGGGGAGAGAAGGGGGAGCAGATAGACAGACAGATAGACATACATGCACACACACACACACACACACACACACACACACGGATGTTGCCCAGATGTTCATGAAGAATCATTTGTAATGCACTTGGATTTCTTTTGAAAGGTACTTACACGTATGAAAGAAAATTGCTCTCTAGAATGTGTATAACAGTCTGGTGTTTAATGTTCTATACTACAGATACATAGTTAATATTAACAGTATATTTCATAATTTAATTGTGTAAATGGCATAAATCTAATTCCAGTAAATTAAGTAATTTCAAATACAGCTTTGATTCATTTGAAACTGTTATCAAACATGACATATTATCTTTGATAATTGATGTAATACAAATCTTAAAAATCATTCAAAAAGTGAATAGAAACAGAAGTGTTGGAAAGTAAACCACTGATGGAAATTAAATCATTCTTACATGTGAACACCTCACATCCAAATATTGGAACTACAACACGTGCAGTGTTGAAGAAATGATATTAAAAGTTGTGTTGAGACCTACTTTATATGGTGTCAGATGTTTACCCATCATAGCTTTAGAAATTCTTAGCATAGTCGTGTCACCTGCTCAGGATATACAATGCTTTTGGTTTTACCATTGTAAAGGTAAAAAGAGTAAAGACTCCCTTCAGTCATGAATGACCATGGGATTGCACTTAGAAAGTTTCCCTCTAAGGCACAAGTCCAGGTAAAGTTGTTTATGAAAGACCAGCAGTTGGCCATTCATATCAGCCTCCCCTCTGTATGCCACCAATGTTATCCAAAGGAAAGGTAAAGGCCAGTACAGCTTGGCACTAGTGATGTCACAACTCATTTCTACAGCAGATTGAACTGGAGTAACATGAAATAAAGGCAGCAAGCTGGCAGAAACGTTAGCACGTCGGGCGAAATACTTAGCGGTATTTCATCTGCCGTTATGTTCTGAGTTCAAATGCCGCCGAGGTCGACTTTGCCTTTCATCCTTTTGGGGTCGATAAATTAAGTACCAGTTACGCACTGGGGTCAATATAATCGACTGAATCCCTTTGTCTGTCCTTGTTTGCCCCCTCTATGTTTAGCCCCTTATGGGCAATAAAGAAATGAGAAACGTTAGCACACCGGGCAAAATGCTTAGCGATATTTTGTCTGTCTTTACATTCTGAGTTCAAATTTCACTGAGGTCGACTTTGTGTTTCATCCTTTCTCGGTCAATAAATTATGCACCAGTTGCATACTGGGATTGATCTAATGGACTGGCCCCTTCCCCCAAAATTTCAGGCCTTGTGCCCAGAGCAGAGTAGAAAAGAATATGAAATAAACTGTCTTGTTCAAGAACAGAACACACAGCCTGATCTGGAAATTGAACTCACTACATCATGATTATGAGCCTGACACTAGGTCCATGAATAAAGAGATTATGCAAAATTTCAGTTCTTAAGCATTCTGCATATATAACTGCGTGACAAAATTAAAATTTTTTTTTGTCTTTGGTCAGTAAGTGTTATATTCTATTAGCTTCTATTTAGAAATCAAAGGAAATGACAATATTCCCTTCAAACTTTGCTTTTGTGATCTGGACATCAATGTTTCCAAACTGATCTATTTTCCATTACATTTGAGACAGATTCAGCACTGAGTTGCTGAAGCAGAAATATTGTTATAGCAAATATTCTGTCCAAACCACAGATTCACTTGTCAGTTGCTTGACCTTAACC
The DNA here is from genome assembly GCA_027122535.1 of Octopus maya. Classification (NCBI taxonomy): domain Eukaryota; kingdom Metazoa; phylum Mollusca; class Cephalopoda; order Octopoda; family Octopodidae; genus Octopus; species Octopus maya. The sequence continues at coordinate 72,403,452 of JAOPJW010009180.1, read as the reverse complement.
ACTTGAGAATGTCTCTTTGTGGCTGACATTATGTGCATCTCTGATCATGAGCAGGAGTAGTGGTGAGCATCATTGTCATGTGTTGAGGGGATTTGGGGGTTTGAATAAATGTAACAAAAGCAAAGTTTGAAGGAAATATTAACCATTTTTCATACTTTCTAGGGGGTAAGCAAATAGTAAATAACAGTTGCTACCCAAGGACAAAAATCATGTTATTCGGTGGTCATCAACAAAGCAGTTTTTCTCAAGATGGAGTCCAGCAACTAGATTAGTGATTTATTGATTGAACTGATAAAGTTTAGATATTTTGGAAACAGAAATCTTCTAAATTGAAAAGCCTTATCTGTTGGTGTAAGTAGAATTCTGGGTAAAATTGCATCTTCCCTTTTCTTGCACCCAATGAAGTCTGTAGTTCCCATGTAGCATAAGGATCTTAACTATTTGTCTTATACCATTGCATAGCTGCAGCTGATCAAAATTATGGCAACATTATTGAAATCATTTTCTTTTTTAATTGATGTCCCTGTGTTTGTAGACCAAAAGGTCCCAATGAATTTTAAAATTCTACAGGATAGTGAACTATTTCTTCCTGACACACTATAATGTTTATTAATTTGTCGCTGTAACTGTTTCTCAGTAATGCCTGCAACAGATGCCAGCTGATGTTGTCAAAATATTGTTTTCTCACACAGCCACTTACATGTTAGTTAATGATATTGCAGGTTGGGATCACCCTTTGACATCAGATCATCTGCTGTTTTAAATATTGTACTTACAGGAGCTGGGCCCAATGGCATCATTACTTTCAAAAGGAAATCTTTCCTCTTTAATTTGGAACAAATTTTTGGCAAAATGACCAGACACCTAATCTCAAAAACATGCTTGATTCTCATGATTGTAGACAGTCTAACTGTCTACAAACATTTTAACTTGAGACCAAAGTGATAAATATTTAAAGCAAATGCAGTTTTATCTGCTTTTGTGTCTTTTGAGATTACCTCCCATTTGAGATCTACTGTTCTGTAATGTTCTCTCCAGGGCCTCCAGAGATCTCTTGTGTACCACTGTGCATTTATTCCAGATGACCATTTACCATCTCATAAAAAGTTGTCCAGTTCCAGAATTCTCTGCAATGTTGCAAATAAATGCATCATTTGTGCACAAGTCAAGAGTAACTTGAAAGCAAAATATGCTGTGCTGACCCCCAGAAGAAATGTGGAATCAATAACTGAAGAAATAACTGCATTAGCTATACTTTTATGTTGTTGGACTTTGGCAAGCAAAAGACTAATCTGAAGTGTTTTTCCAACTCCACCATAAATTCTAAGCATCTTGTTGCTGAACTCTGTACAAAATAGTCAAGACAGCTTCCTGGGTCACAGTCATTTTGGGTCCATTGTCACTGATATATGCTTTTTAAGTATCAATAGCATATGATGCCTCTTTCAAAATTTCTGTTGTTAGATTATTGACTGCAGTGTAGTCAGGTTAAAAGCAGTTGTATTCTTGATGTCCTTAACCATTTATGTCATTGAGCTTGATGATGGTGGTTGCTTTGTAGATTTCATCTGTATACTTTATTTCCATACTGAAGTGCATATGTTCAGCTTGTTGCCTGAAACCTTCGGCAAAGTCATATCAATACTTGAACCAAAGCAGAAGTAGATTGGATAGTTCGCAAGATTTTAATAACAGAATCAAAAGAACTCTTGGACTCTAGGCTGCTTGAGAAGAGAAATTCTCTAATAATCCAAGTATAAAGTATGTCTCTCTATAGGAGGAACAAACCTCACCATTGACTATTTGAAGATCGTAAAATGAACTTGAACCACCCACTTTATAGAGACAAAATTGTACAAAGAAATAGTCATACTGACTGGTGTGCACAGTATTTTCTCTCCCAAAAGCACTGCCAAAACTTGTTACATTGCCTTTCAATAGGGATCCTTTGCAATGTCCTTTCAGGAATTGGGTAACTCATTATGACCATTTTGCTTTGTCAGAGCAAACATTACAGATTCAAATTCATAAATTACTTATTTACAGACATATTTGATAGGCTTTATTGAATTACAAAACCCAAAATTGATGTATGCATTAAATATTTTTGAGTCAAGAATAGGTAGGAGAGAACTATCCATCTGTTTACAAATTCATGCTTTTCAACTAAGCTTTAGATATCCCCATCTATGGATATTCTTATTCCTTAACACTTTTATTACTCTATTTCTTTGACATACACTGCCTTTGTTTTGACTGATTTTGAAAATAATGAAAAATTTAATGAAATAACTTTGCCATTATTAAGCTGGTGTTTGGAGCTTAAATGAACAAGAAATTTTGGTGGAAGGATTTAACTTAGATTACTTTAAAACAAGAAGTTTGTATCATAAAACTGTAGTGGCATGAAATTATAGCTGCCATTGAGGAAGTACTATTCTGCGCATGCACAGGGGACTTCATCACCGGAAGCCCCTTGAGTTGCGCATGCATAGTAAAACTGGTACTTAAACAGTTAGTTTCCTTTTCTCAGCAAGTTGAGCCTGAGACCTTTGACGTGACAACACCTCGCTCCTCCACGAAGCAATCTTCACCACAATGCCTTCGATGGTGATAGCTAATTGCTCCTCTGGCAGGCATCAAGGAAGCCCTCAACCTTCCAATACCAAATCACAACTCAATCAGTGGCTGCTAAGCTGAATGACAGGAATTGTGAAACCAAGCATCATCATAAATAAAACCTTTTTATTATGTTGTTAATTGTTCTAATAAGACTATTGAAAAGGTTGCAAGACGCAACAAAAATTTTAGGAAAATAAAAATAATAAGTGGAAATTTTAACGGTGTGTGTGTGTTAAATTTTAAGGCACGAAAAGAAAATGACTCTCCCCAGACACAACAGAATCTTCATATATAATTATGTTGAAAGGTGATAGAGAGACTAAAGTCTCTATGACAACTGTCAAACCTTTTACAAGTGTAACTGTGTGAAGTCCCAGAAAGTTATATTTAGGATAGATCTGAGAATAAACAGATAAAACAAAACAGTGTCAATAAAAGACCTTCTTATTTTGTTGCTTAATTTGCTAAAAATAACAGCCAAGTTAACAGCCAGACGCAAGAGTGGCTGTGTGGTAAGTAGCTTGCTTACCAACCACATGTCTCCGGGTTCAGTCCCACTGCGTGGCACCTTGGGCAAGTGTCTTTTACTATAGCCTCGGGCCGACCAAAGCGGATGTTAAACGATGATGATGATGATGATGTGTGTGTGTGTCTTTTGCTTTGGGGTTGTCAATCAGGATGGACCTGGTAGCCATGTGGTTTTCGTCACTGTTTACAATTATCCTTAAAACATTTTTCAATGTATCATATAAATGTAATTTTTGATGCTGAATTCAAATTTTGTTATTCATTTATTTGAGAAAAAATTTGCAAAAATGTTATAGGTGTTCAAAGTTTGATAATTTTTAGAATCTTCAGCCAATCAGAAAACAGTGTGTTCACTGCCTCTTCCATCATCAGGGTATGGGGCATCATCATATCAAAACATTAAACAAGTTACAGTAAACAAACTAACAGGAGTTGCTAGAAATAACAGTCAAAACATTGTTTAAAACAGACATCTATTAATTAAAAAAAATTCAAGAACGAAAGTTTGCAATATACTTTAGGATTTTATAAAATAAATGATCTTCCTCATATCTCGTTTTTGACATAAATTCACAAAGATAAGAGTCAACCATGGAATGGCGTGTTCCACACCACTGTTTGTTTCCTACACTCCTTGTGTACATGCACAGCATCTTTGGTTACTATGGAAACAGATTGTAAAATACTGCACTTTTATGTTTCTCTTATGTGGTATGGGATCCTCTCATAATGTAGATCCTTTCCATCTAGGATATATTCGTAGGAACACTACCTGCCTAACTTCTGGCCAGAACCTAGCAGCAAATTTCTTCAACTCATATGGCAGATCTTTGTGGTTTTTATCACTGTTTACAATTTTGTTCCAGTTGTTTTCAAATTTAGTATATGGATTAAGTTTTGTATGCTAATTATAAAAATGAAATTCATTTTCCCTACAAATCCATAAT
>JAOPJW010009180.1:72232278-72247515 GCA_027122535.1 Octopus maya | reverse complement strand
ATGAAATAAAGATCAGACTGAAGTTAATTCAGATCAATAAAACTCTTCATGGTTGTGTCCCAGCATGGCTACAGTCCAGTGACTGAAACCAATAAAAGAATACAACAATGTGTATATATAGATATATGAGGAAAGCAGAGAGAGAATGAAGCATGTTTAAGATGAGGCTTGTTCAGGGAAGACTTCAACCATAACAACTTGTAAAAACATTTTTTATTTAGCGTCTTTCCTCATTTTGAAGTATATTTTCTGTTGAAACTTTCCTCTTTCTCTATTTTTTAATTTTTTTTTTTTTTTTTTGCTTTTCATATGAAAGGGAACAGTTTGCTTTCTTTCTTCTTTCCTTTATTTATTTATATATTTATCATTTTCTTTCATATCAGTTGGTTATCAAGAAGAATATTTTTTACCATTTCCAGCAGTTCAATATTGTAGTGGGTTTCAGATACAGGGGGTGGGGAACAGGGCTAGTAGGGTGAGCATAATGAAATGATGGGAAAGTTTTTTTTTTCTTTTTTGCCTTTCTCTCTGTTTGCTTTTTTTTTTTTTACACTAAGTGTAAACAAGGGGCAGGGGTTAAGTGAATAAAATGTCTGAAGTAAAATAAAAATTATAAATAAAAAAATTTAACGAAATAAAATATAACAATAATAATAGTTTCTAAATTTAGGCACACGGCCAGCAATTGTGAAGGGAAGGGGTTAGTCGATACCATCAACCCCAGTATTTGACTGGTACCTTATTTTATCAACTCCAAAAAGATGAAAGGTAAAGTTAACCTGGGCAGGAATTGAACTCAGAATGGAAAGAGCTAGCACAAATACTGCAGGACATTTTTCTGCTGCTCTAACTATTTTTCCAATCCACTATGCAATATATAACCATTTCTAATATAGGCACAAGGCCCAGGATTTGGGGAGAAGGTGAGTCAATTAAACCAACCGCAATATTTGACTGATATTTTATTCTATTGAGCCTGGAGGGATAAAAGGCAAAGCTGACCTTGGCAGGATATGAACTCAGAATGTAAAAGAGCCAGAACAAATAACACAAGGCATTTTCTCCAGCATAAACCATTCTGCCAATTCACCACCCTTATAATAATAAATTTAACTAAAGAAAGACTTCTGACAAAAAATTCATATTTGATGAACAAGGGAAGTGGAAGTGGGGCAAATTGGATCAGCAGGACAAAGTCAGTGGGGCACAACAATTTGAAATAAAATAAAAATGAAATAAAAGCAAAGCAAAAAAATTTTACAGATAACGTGTTCGAAAATGCATTTTTTTTTTAAAGAAAAATAGTCATATCAATATAATAATAATAAAAGTCAGGAATTTCCAAAGATGAAAAATTAAAAGGGTACGGTGGAGCAGAAGGACAAAAAAAAAAATCGTCCCTACCACAGATTTGATTTCATTCTTTTTTTTTTTTCTTACATGCTTATCTACATTAGATTAGCAGATTGCATATTAATGAAGAGATTAAGAGCAAAGAACCAACCTGGATACCGGAGAGTGTAGACAAATAGATAAATATATGAATAGGTAGGTAAGTATGTAGAGAGATATACAGACACAGTCAGATAGATAAACAGACTGATAGATGGGTAGATAGGCAAGTAGGTAGGTATAGAAAGACAGATAGGCAGGCAGCAAAGGTCACAGTGAACACTGTGACCTAAGACTGGCACTGAAATGAGATTTATAACTTGTTTGGATTGGCCTGTAGCTCAGTTGTTTCATAAAATTAATTGACAAGGACAGAGGGACAGAACGATGGTCCAATGAACAGCTTGCTTTTTCGCTTTATTTTTGCATATTGAATGAATACTTTCCCCGATTCTGGGAATATATTCTCCAAAAGTACGGCACTAAAGAAATAATGGATCATTTGTTTTTGTAAATCATCGTTCGGCAGTGATACCTTCATAACAAGAATTTGTGTATAACCATGGAATCTTCATACCAGCTTCTCACTTTCATTGACTGTTTAAATACTGTTGTATAACTTTGTAACAAAAATCATACTGCTCCTTTAGGGAAGAAAAAAAGATAAAAAGAAAATTGGATGAATTCTATAAACAATAATGAAAGAATTTATATACATATATATATATATATATATTACATCATACATTAATATGGCCGGTTCAATAGAATTCATGTGATGATCCATGTAAAAAATAATAAGTATACTGGAATAAGTCTTTGTCAGTGACATTAGGAACTAAAGTTTAAAAAAATATGTATTTTTAAAAAAGTCAGAAAGAGTGTGCATGTTAGTGTGTTATGAAATAAAGTAAAGACTGTTTTGGCTGTGAATCTCCAATACAGACTCTTGCATAATATTACTCACAACTATCTTATGGCACAACGTCTAACCTTTTTTTGTTTATATATATTTCCACTTCAATTCATGCTAGTACAGATAATCAGTAACTTTATATCAACAATGTGTTTACATACAGATGGATTATGCATAACCAAGAATTCAGTTAGTACTTCATTGTACGAATCCCTAGAAAGATGCAAGATCAATTTTTGATCAATATACATTTTGAACTGAGAATGAAAGGGGACATGACTGCAAGACATTTTGTTCAATGCTGTACCACTTGCACTGCTTTAAAAATACACTGCTTCCATGTGTAAATCTTGAGACACAAAACAATTTTTCAGCTGCAGAATGATATGATGCTAGTCATTAAATCTTCATAATTATGTATTAGAGCAACATTATCATCATTTAATGTTCCTTTTTCCATGTGAACATGGGTTGGATGATTGAATATGAGTATATAAGCCAAAGGATTATGCCAAGCTCCAATGTCTGCTTTGATATAGTTTCTGTAGTTAGATACCTTTCCAAAACTAACCACTTCAGAGGGTGTACTGAGTGTTTTTCATTTTTTATGACACACTGGTGAGGTCATCAAGTGCCCACAAGACTGAATGGGGTATGTATATATCATATTGAGGGATAAGAAAGTACGAGAGAGGGACAGGAGTAGGTGTCATGCTGAAGCAGTGAATGCATGGCTTACCCATGTGGAAAGAAGAGAGACAGACAGACAGACAGATGGCAGGGTGCTCAAAGGTTGTAAGGTTACAAGATATTTAACTACTGATACCATATATAGTCATAATTTCAAATGTTACCATTGCAGTCTTTGTGTCTCATTTCACAAGGGCACAGGACCTCATTACTCCCCACTTCCACAGCTGGGTTGCTAGTGACAATAAAGTGGAAAGAGTCATCATCCAAAAGTAAAAACAATTGCTCCAATACACAACCATGTTAGCCATAGATAGTAGGCCTAACCATCACCAAGAGTTGTTGGTTGCCTTTAACAGAGTTAACTCTGTTGTAAGTATTGGGGCCAGACACTCCCCACCTATTTTTAGTTTGTAAACATTGATCTGCAGATGTTCAGGCTGGGAACTGGCCACATTAATATTACCAGCATTGGAAAACCTGAAAAAGTTATGGATACTACCCTTCATCTTCTAAAATTATAGCACTGGAAACCATGAATATGAAACTGCAAAATAGAAGTGTTGTTATCTTTTTTTTTTTTTTGTATTTATTATCAATAACATCAATAAAATAAATATAACTGACACCCCTAACTTACACAATTTTCATCATATTTTAGTATTATATAATCAGGGAACAAAAATGTTACTTTTTTCTTTACCAATGCAAGGCCAAAATAGAATTAAAGAACAGCTTAGTTGTGAATTAACAGACATTATCAGATTTGTCTATATCATGTTTCTGGCAATTTGTGATAGTAATAACAAGTTCAATACAACTAGTCTCAGGAACAGGTGTAGAATTGCAGACTATGATAATAGTTTACTATATGTGCACAAGGTTACATGTTTACATGGAAGGACAGGATGTGTTGCCAATTCAATTCAATTCTCTGTCCAGTTTATGACAACTGATTATTTTATCATTCCTAGAAAGAAGACAAACAAAGTTAATCCTTGCAGGGTTTGAACTCAGAATGTAGACAGTAAAAACTTAAACACTGCATATATTTAGTCTGATGTTTTATCATTTGTTAATCCTTGCTTCTTTTATCACAAGAAAGAAGGGTAGTGTATGTAACTGACTTCAGTACTTCATTGATAGATATTTTTAACAACCCCTGAATGGATGAAATGTGAATTCTGGTGGTAGCTGAACTCAGAACATTAGTATTATCAATTGAAGTGATGCCAGTATTTGACTGGTATTTCTTTTTTCAATAAAAGGTAAAACTGACACTGGCAGGAATTGAACTCAGTACATAGAGGGATATAACTAAAGCCATTTTGACAGGCACAGTACCAAAAGGTTTGGTGGGAGTCTTACAATGGAATGATTTTTTTATATAGACACAGGGCTAAAAAGTTTTGAGAAAGAGTGTAATAGATTAATACATACATTGGCCCTAAATGGATGATAAGTAGTTACCTCTGGGGTAGCAATGGAACTCTTCCAGACATTAATAAAAACAAATATGTTTGGAATCAAATGTAACATTAAAATACTTACAACATCTTCAATGAATTGATATCTGTTTACACGAATTTGTTTCACAGTCTGGAAGACATCTACTTCCCTGTCTACTTTCATTCTCTCTATAACAGCACTGATTGCACAAAACAGACCGCTGCGCCGTGCCCCATCCCTAAAAAAAAAACAACACACATGTAATGCTATTGGGAAGTGTGTGTGTGTGTGTGTGTGTGTGTGTGTGTACATATACAGAGTCAATGGCTGTAATAGTACATTCTCATTATAGAGTAAAGTTAGGGAAACAAACATAAAAGCAAAAAACTAGCCTTATTGCACTCCACATTATATCACTATGTAACAGGAAGACACACATAATAATAATATCCCATTATATAGTTGAACAATTGTCATATTCAGATGCAAGGTGCAGTGCTATACACACCACATACATATACCTGCTGTCACTTTGCTTAGCAGCAATTGTCATCATTGTTGATAATAATGAATGGTGAACATTAGAAGTAAAAATAATACAAAGATACATAAGTACTGGAAAAAATGTATTTAAATGGAAATTTACTTAGATTAAGGATCTAAATGATATAAAGTTAAGAAATTTTTAACATTAGAAAACTCAGTTATGTTGGTGGCATTCTTTTTTTTATCCTTGTCACTATGCCTACAACAGAGCAACATACACCTTCATCTCATCAGATACAACCTCAACTCCATTTGGACATTTGATCTTGCTATCAGACTTAGTTGTTCCTTCTTGCACCAATACAAAACAGAAAATCAGCCCAGTTGCAGTCTTCTATATCTTGTAGTTGCTTGTTCATGTTAATATTCAGTTTCATTTCTCTAGTCCAAATTCCAAAATGAAGAATGAGTCTTAAATATGTTCATAACAGCAGCTCTTACAGCTTTCTTTAAGAAAGTATTTACCAAAAATCATCTAGAAACCTTGTGGCCTTGCTACCAATAGGTAAATTATTTAGCAAGGGTTCACAAAATGTGTACTAAGTGACTATAACACACTTCAACATTTGTCTAACTTCAAGAGTTTCAAATTATTTTGGCCAATTTGCAGTTAACATCAATGTTCCTGATAAAACCTTTCTCAATGGAAAGTGGAATATGGAAAGCTGAACAAGTTACAGAATAACTTTTGTACAACAATGCAGAAAGAACTGGCTGATGCAAATATGTCTCCACATAATAAGTGTTCAGGATCATCAAGCAAAGGAGAGATTGTTGTTCTGTAGGTGTCAAAATCATTCTGTAGCTTTTCACTCAGTATTTCTTCTCAACTAGTTGCTTCAGTTTTCCTGTATGTTGTTGGTGTAGACAATATCTGGAATGGATATCTGGTACAGAAAACCCAGGGATAAACAGATGGATGAAAATTCTGTTTTACAGTCAAGAAGTTCACGAGCCTTGCTAATTGTCCAGCATCATTGGTAGAACATCACAGATAGTTTTGGCATAAAGAACTTGTGATTTTGAAAGACTTCCTATTGATCTGAGATTCCACCAAATAGCAATATTTATGTGAATAGTCTTGAAGTTGAGATGCAGAACAGGTTCCAAATCTATCTGTTAAACATTTCTATGAAATCAACTGATCATTCCCACACACAAAACAGGTGAAGTGAAATCAAATTAAAATATTTATCTTCTATTTGTATTACAGTACATCAATTGACATCTATGAAACACTCGTTCTCCACTAAAAGTAATTTTCATTTGGAAAGATGTAAGAAGCCAATTGCAAGTTAAAGGTTATCAAAATATGTACACAATATTATTTTGGGTGGATGAATAGATAAATAGACAGATATAGAAAGGAACTTGCAGGAGGAAAAGGCAGAGTAAAATGATAGAAACTGATCTCTGGAATGTGAACCTCACAAAGAGAATAAGAAAAGACCACAAGAAGTATGCAGTACAAAACTGAGAAGATCTGTTTAATTTGTCCAAATATATAAAAAAGTATAAAATAATGATAGCTGTGGTGGTGATAATGACAATGATGTATGTATGTTTTTATTCAATTTCCACTACCATTATATCTGAATAATCACCTTGAAGAACTTCAAAAATACAGAAATGAATGGATAAACTCTGTTATGTGTATTGAATACAACACACACACACACACACACACACACACACACACACACACACACACACACACGTATGTCATCATCATCAGCTGCTTGATGCTCTTTGTTATTGTGAAGTATTAGATATCACTCCATCATCTAGTACAAGTCACTGGTACATTTCTCCATGGGCTTCCATAAGGCATCCCCTGCTGACCATATCAAAAACCTTCATGTCAACAAAACTGTGCTGATCAATATGTTGCTGTTAACATTTTACCAGGAGTTGGTGTGCTTCAAAGATCATGGGGTGTATGATGGGTTGAGATGAGACAATACCTCCTTAACATCCCGTGATTGGTCCATCCAATTCATTTTGCAGAACAGCTCATTAACCACTGGCTCTCTCACCTGTGGTTTCACAAACTGTCTGCATTTGTCAACATCATATCCTGGGCAATGATATTGGCAAGCCAGCTACAAATAGTTGAGGGTAATTGCTAAATCTTAAGTTCTTTAAAGATTTGTCACTCTATGCATATAAAGACTAGATTTTCAGTAGACTGCGCAGAGAAAACCCAATAATCAATGATTATGTTTTGATGGGGAGAAAGGAAAGACAATATCCAGCAATAGTATTGTGGGATACATATCTTAGAGTATGATGACTACTCTGATATATCTTCAGTCATTTTTTGCCTTAAGAATAGGAAGTCAAAAATGAGAGAGTAAGGTTGGTCATCTGGTGTAATTCTTCCTTACTACAATACATATCAAAATACTATAAAATTCCTGTGGCAATGGGAAAGCAGCAAACCAGTATGAAAGACATTTATCTTTCTAAACACTAACTATAATTTAACACTTGTTAGATGTTTACTCATAAATAGCAAATAACTAAGCATGTAACAAGTGTATTGTTTCAAAAGACATTTTTAAAATACATAATGTGTAAGTTTGTAATTAGTACATTTGAGTGTAATTACTTTAATTTTGGAATTACATATGCAGCTAATTAGCAGAAAGTAAAACATACAATAAATACTACATACAAGAGATGTATGGTATAAAGTATAACTTACATGCAATGTACAGTGATTGGTCCCTTTCCATTTTGTGACAGCCATTCTTGAACTTGATTGTATAACCTAATTATTGAAGCAGTAGTGTTTGGAAGTTTCTGCATTCCAGGCCAGGCATTAAATTGAAACTGTTTGATAGCTCGTTCTTCACCCTGAAAATATCATTGTTTTGGAAAACATTTCATATGCCTTAAAAATATCATTACATCATTTATAAAGAGAATAAGGTAAATGAATATCAATTTAACAATGTTTATCCTGAAAATATTGTCATTATTATGTGGTGATTTTAATAAGTTAGTCACAAGAGGGACCTAGCAACTTTTACAGAGATGTCTAACAGAGATGTCTAACCTGAAAAACAAAGAGTTATATTTAACTTGCAGTGCTGAATTCAATTTATATATATATATATATAAACTCAGACATACACACACTTTGATCTCTCTACCCTGAAGACAGAGGCCAGACCTACCCAATGTTTATATGCCCCCATTACAGGTTGCATATTTTTGTGAACTATATCTGCCAACATTATAAAATAGCTCTGACCCCACAGAAACGGCCGTTGGACCTTTAACACCATACCTTCTCTCATTTCATTTTCTATGTCCTTGTACTCTGTGTAAGTTTGCTCTGTTAATATATAACTATTTATATATATATACTTGAATTTTCATTGTCTGAAAATTTTCAGTCTTTGTTTTCTCTCTATTTACATGTATATACATTTTGTATATCTAACCCAAGCAGTTTTATTTGTTTATGTATATTATTATCTCCATATGTGCTCACCTGGATTCCTCTCTAATAGACTTAGTCCTCAGTAAAGATTTTGGAGTGTAAGTTCAAATCATTTGCACACTACTAAGAATTTTCTATATTGAACATCTCTGGATCTCATCTGTTGACAATGTGTGTGTGTGTATATATATATACACACACACACACACACACTAAACATGCCACAGTTAAATGTGGTAAGATCCCAGTTGGAAAATCAAATCAGTGGCTCAGATTTAACTTCCAGATCAATATTATCACAATGATGCTCTCAAGAAAGGTATGACTCCTGATATTCATGATTCCCTGAAGTCAGTAGGATTGATAACTCTTTAATGAATATTTCTAATTACAGAGGGTCAGATAAACAGACTGATTTACAGAACTAAAGCATGTTTTCTTAATGCTCTTCTATGAAAGAAGATGTGAAGCTGAAATAAAGAAGTTATTACAAATATTCATTACCCAGTTTAAACAATTATCATCACCAGTGGTTCCATATACAACCATCAGAGATCAAGAAAAGGTAGCAGAATAGGTGAGATAATGTTGAAAATAGACAGCAATGTCTTACATTGGTTTGAGGTCTTAAATTTCAAGAGGATGAGAAATTGGTTACTGTTACTACATTGCTTGGTACTTATTTTACAAACCCTTAAACAAAGTCAACTGTGGCAAGTTTTGAATGAAGAGTACAAAGGAATGAAATTAACTGCACTTTGATATTTCATTCCAGCCCCTTACCACTTCTTAATTACCTCTGCTTTAGGCATTAAAAATATATAATTTCTTAAATTAAAACCAGAGATTTATAGGAGAGATATAGTTGACTGGTACATAATTTCATGACTGACAACAGATGAATGGTAAAGTCAACCCCCAGTAGAATTTGAACAGAAAAAAAACAGGACTAAAGAGAGCACAGTGTTGTGTCTAGAATTCTATTGTATTCATCACTTCATATCTTGATGTTGAAAATAAATTATATTCATAAAAATACATAAATGAAAGAGAGAAAGAAAAATTAACACTAAAGTATTTACCTTGCTTACATGACGCAACTGAAAAACCCTGACAGCTACAATAGGGTCTATTTCAGATGATGATAATAACTGTATGCTCAGTGGACCATGTTCCACTGTGTAGCCATATTCCTCTGGCCAATACAAAGCACACGTCTAACAAAAAACAAACAGAAATGATTAAAACAGATATTGCATATGTGTAGGGTGAGAGAGAGCATCGAATAAGGTGGGCAGTGAAAAGAAGGGGGATGTGAGAATTAACCAACAAAAGAAGATGAAGGCAACTGGCGTATTAATAGAGTAAAATGAGTATTCCAGTTGTTTGATTGGTATGACAATATACTCCTTGTATTGTAGTGCAAGTGGCTGTATATATTTGTTTCTAAATTATGTGGCAATGAGAGGAGGAAAGGAAAAGTTATCTTCAGAATAGAAATTCTACTAAAGGTACCCAAGGACCAGGTGGTGGTGTTCAACTATGACAGATTAAGTTTATCCATGTATTTTAACATAAACATCAAGCAAAATCAGCAAGACATTGTGTATGGATGGGACAAGGCCGGTTCTTTGAATTACATGATACAGTCTTTGGATGAGATTCCGCATAGCTTCTGTGTAGCCAGGAAAAGTGAAAATAGAGGAATCGGGTAAAGAGATGGAGAAATATAGGAAGAGAGAGAGAATGAATCAAGAAGTGTAATTATTAACAGAGGATAAAAGACAGGTTTCTTTCAATAGTGGAAGAAAGAGAGAATGAGAGTAGTGACTGGGTGGAAAAAGAGATATATGGGAATAAAAAAAAAGTAACTGTAGGTTACTTGGATATTTCCTATGAGAGACAATTTTGGGAAGGATGTGAAATGGCATATGAGAAGGCTTAATTAGGCTTGTGTATCAGAAGGCTTAATCACAGTGAAATTTCACATCAGTGAAAAATTACAAGACATCATTACAAAAATATATTTGATTTATTCTATCTCATGTGGACAAGAGATGACTCATAGTTGAGCGAAACTGGTGTGTGTGTGTGTGTGTGTGAGTCAGAAAGATTTATAACTTACTTTTTTATTAAAACCATTTGGGTTAATATAAGTAACATGGTAACAGAGAGTAGTTGGAAACAAACATTGGTATTTCTCAACACACTGTCAGGTATTGACAGTTCACCAGTTGGTCACTAACTCACTAAAAAAGCTTAGTTCTCTCTAAGGTTGAGAACTGGTTTTTTTGATATAACTGCGCCTTAGCTCTGATTGGCTGACTGCTGTAGCATCGTTCTACTATGCAGTATCGCACTAGCTTATCTGACTCACTACAGGACTGTACAGAGAAAGAGAGATTCAAATTCTTAAATACAGACTTGTCCACCACAGCAGAGCTCATTCTGGTGCTAGTTCCACATAAAAAGCACTTGTGCTGGTGTCATGTTAAAAGCACTGGTGCCACATAAAAAGTACCCAGTACACTTTGTGGGGTGGTTGGCATTAGGAAGGGCATCCAGCCATAGAAACCATGCCAGAACAGACAATGGAACCTGGTGCAGCCTTACCAGCTCCAGTCAAACCATCCAACTCATGCCAGCATGGAACACAGACATTAAAGAAGGTGATGATGAATTTCTAGAGTTATTTTTTTCCAAACCTATTAACCATTTAATAACAATCATTAGACAAAGATATTATCATAAATGTATCTATTTGTCCATTTCTTCTATTTTCAGGGAATGTCACAGCATAGTTATAATTCTACATTGTTGATATGTATGAGGCAATAAGGGTTACTAAACAGCAAGCCTATAACTCTAGGTGCCTTAAATATGTAAAAGAGAGAGTGTAACTGAGTATGAAAGTATGTTTTACTGGTGCTGATCAAAAGAATTTACCTTATCATTGCGGTCATAGTCATTCAGCATGACTACAGTGTCAGATTGATGATCATAAAGCAAGCGCCAGAAATCAGCTAAAGTCTTTGGTAAAGGCATTTGTGTTACAATGTATGCGATCTGTCTGGTGTAACCCTGTATGTGGAGAAACCGAAAGAGAGAGAATTAATAAACATTGATAGCAAAATACCAACTTATATGATGTTTTAATTTATTAAAACTATGCTGTTAGTGTTGAAAACAAATCATTATGTAAATGACTAATTATGGTTTAAAAAGGACAAGGGACTACTCTGAAATATAATTAAATAAGAAATGACATAAGTATTGACGACAACAGGTTGGTGAAATAAGTTGAATTCAGAATACATCTAAATAGTAGAAAATATTAAATTAATAATTAATTATAACATCAATATTTTGTTTGGATGGTTACTAAGAAATCATTACAGCTATGTCTTTCTGGTCCTGGTGTTTTATGGTATACTTTAGAGGAAGGCACAAGATATGCGTGTACTGATACATGTTCTATCATTGATTGCCAGAGTGACAGTCAATCCTATTAATTAAGAGGAAATCATTGCTCTACTAACTTGAATCTCTTTATCAAAATTATTCTTACTAGCTTTAGACCAGATACATTACGCTACACATTAGGTGAAGCTGAAAATACAGATACAAATATTACATTTGTGTTTCATATACTCATGTTGAACATTTTAGTCAGTTAAAAAGATTTGATTTGTCGACAATAAAACAAAAGTGTTCGTAAATGCATTGTTGTTGGATTTGTTTAGGAACAGATCAGCCTTAATCAAGTAGACTTAAGATCAAAGACATTCCAGCTATGACAGGTTAGACATGTAGGAAAAGAGAGAGGGATTAGAGGCTGTGCAGTTTCAGATATTCTTTAAAGAACATTCATTTTCAATGAAGCATACTTATATATATATATCAATTGTGGTACACCAGAGCAGTGGAAAACTGCCAGTGCCATTCCTCTGTTCAAAAAGGGTGACTGCACGTTGCCTGTCAACTATCATCCAATCAGTCTTACTCACTGCATTGCCAAACTGATGGAATCTTGTGTCAGAGGAACACTCTAGAACTTCTGGAATTCTCACAGCCTTATCTGGCCCCTCGCAATTTGGGTTTATCCCTTACTCCAGCTGCTGTGATCAACTTATTGAGTTTCTTGAAGACATCACCTGGGTCACTGATGGGAGCTCATGGGTGGATGTTGTTTACCTTGACTTTGCAAAAGCTTTTAATTCTGTGCCACACAAAAGACTCTCCAATGGGTGTGAAAGATGATCTTTTTAACTGGCTAGAGTCCTTTATTCTCAGCCAAAAAGAGGTAGTCATGGTTCTAGGGCAGCATGAGATGGGCATTGCTGTCAGCAGCGATTTTCACAGGACAACGCACATTTCTAAAACTGTCAAGAAGGCCAAGGATGTCTTGGCATCACTCAGCAAGACCTTTGTCAGCTGCTCTCCAGCTATCTATCTAAAGCAGTATATGACTATGGTGCAGCCATGCTTGGAATTTATATGACCAGTCTGAAACTCCTATCTTGCTCAGGACACTGGCCTCCTGGTAACTGTTCAGAGATGTGTAACCAAGCGAATACCCTCCCTCAGGCATCTACCATACACTGAATGCCTTGCTTCCTTGGGCATAGATACATTGAAGCTCCAACGTCTGGCAACTGACTTCGTAAACACCCACAAAATTATTAACCATCATGCCTTGAGCACCTTTAGCAATTTTTTGAGCTCTATGTGTCTAACACACCTGGGCATGCCTGCAAAGTCAGAAAACAGCACAGCTCCCATGACTTTCAGAAACATTTTTTTCACACTCAGAGTTACTGAAGCATGGAACAAACTACCTGAATCAATTGTTACTTGCCAAGATATTGTGTCTTTTAAAACTGCCATGCTTCCTGAAATTCACTAATACTATATATGCATGCACGCATATATATCATGACTCATACACTGTTCTTTCCTGGCTTTTGTACATAATTCTATGAACTGTACATGCACCTTTGATGAGTTGTAATGCACATGAGCAATATACATAATAATTTCATTATTATTATATGTTGTGTGACTTTCAAATTCACTCTATGCTTCTCATTCTAGAAGAATGCTCACTAATAGTTTTGTGGATCCCACCTACATTTGTCACACTTTCAAATATAGTAAGCCAATGAAGGTGGGGGCAATCACTCGACTTGCTAGAAACAGCAGCCAAAATATCTCTCAAATCACAACCTATTGTCCTTAAAGAACAAAAAGACACACTGGCCAAGGTAATCCTAGATATATTTTGTCTAAAAGAATGACAAAATGGCTGGAACATCTTTAACAGTAAGTTTGCCAAATCAGGGTATTCCTGAAAGTTAAACAAGAACACTTTCAAATATACAAATTTTTGTGAGATTTTTGGTCCTTTATGATACAAGCAATACATATCAGTGTTCAATATATTTTGTATAAACATCTTTAACTGCATTACTTCATACAGAACATTTACATCATCATGAGACAATCTTGATGCTATTCATCTTTTATACATTACAGGTTTAATTCAAAATGAGTAGACCTTAGACAAGACATACCCAACAAAAAATGATAGAACAAAGCTTAGGTTGTAACTTACAGGTAGAAAAACTGCATTAATATAGTCATTGCAATCATCTGCCATTGTGTAAAGATATGGCCGACATCGGTTTGCTGTTGAAGTATAAATAACAATGTTTAACTTTCTGATACAAATCACAGAGTATTTTAGTGAAAAATAGAAGTTCTGTAGAGATATAGAGCAAAAAGTAAACAATAATATCATCACAACTTTTCCTTTAGTCCTTTTGGGTCAATAAAATAAGTATCAGTTGAGCACTGGGGTCAATGTAATCAACTTACCCCTCCCCTGAAGTTGTGCCAAAATTTGAAACCAATAATTATAATGGTACTAATTACTAAAAGCATATATTTTGTGATGGTGAGATGTAGTCAAATGATTCTTGCATGTAATGTAGTAGTTATCTTATATTGTCTGGAAGAAATGAAAGGCTAATTTGACATAAACATGATTTGAAATCAAAATGTAAAGACAAACAACTAAATACCACAGAGCCTTTTACCTACCTCTCTACCATTTCTTACAATCCTATCTCCAACAAAATAGTATATATCAACAATAATAATTTGGAACAAGACACAGACTTTAGGAAGAACTGCAATTAACCCTGCAAAATATTTATTTTATCCAACCTGGAGAAATAAAAAGAACCCAAAAGGATTTGAACTTGTAACGAAGGGAGAATTTTGTAAGGCATTTAGTCTGGTATTCAAATATTTCTGAATAATAATGATTTTTAAAATAGGTATAAAGTCACCAATTTGGAGAGAGAATATTATTAATTACATCAACCAAGTACTTGATTAGCACTTGTGAGATTTGAATACAGACTGTTAAGTGAAACAACTACATAATATATTTTGCCCAGCGTTCTACTGATTGTTCCATAATACCCTCCCATCACCAGTATTATCATCATTTAGGACCTAGATTGACAAAATTATTTAAGTGTCAAATTCTATTTGACACACTTTGGGTATTTTTTTCTAGTTCTCTATGTTCTGTGTTCAAAGCCCACTGAAGTCAACTTTACCTTCCATTCCTCTTAGGTCAATAAAATGATATACCATGGGGTCAATGCTATCAGCTAACTTCCTTTCCTCCAAATTACTGTACCTGTGCTTAACCCTTTAGCATTTAAACCGGCCATATCCGGCCAAAAGTATTCTGCCTGTTTTATGTTCAAAGTGGCCAGAT
>JAOPJW010009180.1:71910839-71927843 GCA_027122535.1 Octopus maya | reverse complement strand
CAAGACTGAAGGAGAAGTATCTGCTAGAGCATGGTGTTCATATAACTTATTTTCAGCAGAGAAATGTGGTTCTACAAACATGCTTTTCTGTTGAAGGCCTGTTTTGCTTTTGCATTAACATCAATGGACTTTTAAAAGGTTTATCATGATCCTGCTGAATGGTGTTTATTTATTGACTCTTCAAAACAAAGTTTAAAAGCTGTACTTCTCCTTAATAGTAATTTGAATCCCTCCATTCCTACTGCACACTCCGATCATCTTCATGAATCATGAGAATATGGAACTTTTACTTCATGCCACTGCCTCAGAAAGATACTCATGGAAAGTACGTGGAGATTTAAAAGTCATTGGAATGTTAATGGGAATGCAGTCAGGTTACACAAAATACTGTTTCTTGTGTCTATGGGATAGTTGGACAACTGACAGACATTATTCAGAATTAAACTGGCAGACAAGAACATCATACCAGCCAGGACTGTCCTGCGTCAAGAATAAACCTTGTAAATCCATGTACTGTCCTATTGCCTTCTTGGAACATAAAGCTTGGACTGATGAAACAGTTTGTAAAAACGCTAGGGAAGAGAAATGCCAGAGGGTTTGAGTATATTGTAGAAAAGTTTCCCAAAATCACACAGGCGAAGTTGAAACAGGGTATCTTTGTTGGATTTCAAATTAGAGAAGTACTCAAAGATGTCAACTTCAAGACAGCACTGGATAAACTAGAACTGCCTGCCTGGAATGTTTTCAATTCGATCTGTGAGAATTTCTTGGGCAACAAGAAGGCAATGGACTACAAGGACAGCATCAAGAATCTTCTGAAATGTTACTCAGCAATGGGTTGTCACATGTCACTGGAAGTTCACTTCTTGGGCTCCCATCAGGATTTCTTCACAGATGACCTTAAAGCAGTGTCTGATAAACATGGTGAAAGATTTCACCAGGACATTAGTGCTATGGAGAAATGGTACCAAGGTTTCTGGAATGACAGTATGCTGGCTGACTACTGCTGGACACGTTACCGTGATCGACCAGATCAGGAACACCACAGGAAATTCAAATCACGAGGTTTCTAACTGTTGTTCTAACTTTGACTGTTTAGTCTGACCCATTTTTCTTTTGTGTATTCACTCTTTGTAGATTGATAATGATGATTTTTAACTCAATAAACTCATTTACTTTCTAAAAATAATATGTCCTTATTTATTACGTTAATGGTTTCATATATACAAATATTTGCATGTATCTACTGAAAAACTGATACGTGCTGCATACAAATGGAGTGAAATTTTGAAATCAGCATGAAAACTTTTAAAAAAGTTGGTTTGCATTCATAATGAGTATAATACACTTAATTTTGTTGACCAGTGTTATCTAACAAATTCAGCATGAAATTTGTTGAAGGACTTTATCAACAGCAGCTTTACCTTTTTGCAGTCAACGAGGAAAAGTCAAATTCTCTACACTTTCGCCATAGCATATCTTTATTATTGTCACACTGCCTTCTGTGCATGTGTGCTTATAGTTAGTTGGTACTATTGTGATCACATGTGTGATCTTTGAGCCTGATGACGCCATTTTTCTTTCTGGTTTTACAGCGTAAACATGGCTCCTTCACTAGCAATATGCACCAAAGAAGAACACAAAGCAGTGGACCGAGAGATAGTAATGGTGAACTGGTTCATCATTACCATCTCTCAAGCTTACTCAATCTTCTCATCAGTGGTGGAGGGTGATGGGCGTCCTGCTCCCTCTTCATACATCATGCATGTCTGGCCCCTTTTAAATTTTTTGACCCACTCATGCACACCTCTACACTAAAAGCATTGCGCTAAAAGCTTCCGATGAATTTCAACACCTGACACACTTCCGACCAGAGAAATTGGATCACTGCTCCTTGTTCTTCTTTGGTGCACATTGCTAGTGGAGCAGCCATGCTTACACTGTAAAGCTGCTAAGAAAAATGGCATGATCAGGCTCCAACTTCGATCATGTGACCACAATAGTACCAACTATAAGCACACATGTGCAGAAAGTAGTATGACAATAATAAAGAAATGTTATGGCAAAAGTGCGGATAATTTTTGACTTCCCTTCATATATGATTCAAAGGTTGCAGCCTTGTCACACTGAGGATTATGTTAAGGGTTAAAGTGTCTGTGGACAACTCAGCCCCCTTATAAATACCAAGTGTAGGTAGTTGTTGTTACACTTATGAAATAATTGGAAAAGTAGTGACTCAGTCAGAGTAAACCAACAGAAATCCATCATATATAAATGTATGTTATGTACATGCCATAATAATAGATGTAAGGAGTGGAGGAAACTGAATACTAACATTATGACTACCATCCCCAGTTTCCCTGAAGTAGAACAAGTATATAAATAGTAGAGGTATGTGTGTAATAGAGATCTATTCTATCTATGATGTATAACTACATATGTAATATATACTGTATGTAGTAGAGTTATTTGAGTATGTACATATATGCAGTAGAGAGGTGTATGTATATCTTATCTTTCCCTTGTTTGTTGTAGGACTGCAGGCATGCTAAGGCGCTGCCTTGAAAAGTTTACTCAAATTCATTCTAGTACTTTTTTTTTTTTTTTAAGTTTGGTACTAATTCCATTGGTCCCTTCTGCCAAACTGCTAAGTTATGGGTATGTAAACAAACTAAACTAATGCAGTAGAGCTGTGTATGTATATGTAGTCATGCTATTTGTGTATACGTATTCATTCAGTAGAACTACTTGGATATATATAACTGGATATGTTTGCATTTTTATATGTAAAAGACATATATATTATTAGATTTATGTATGTTTATATATGTGTAGCAGAGCTATGTTTGAGCATGTATGTAAATGTAATGGAGCTATACATGCGTAGTTTTACTACATATTCATACTTGTGTACATGTGTGCATACATGTAGATAATGTGGTAGAATTTTATAAGCATGATTTATCTGTGTAAGCCACTATCCCTGAAATACTGGGGAAATAAATAATGATCAAATCCGAGATGGGAGTAGGAGAAGAGAGGTTAAAGTACACCTGTATACCCATATCGTTGATTGGGCAATTTTTACACCTTGATGTGTATGTGTGCATTTCTAAGAGTGAGTGACTGTGAGTATGGATATACACACAAACAAGTTATTAATTTTTTGTTTGTCTTCTCTACAAAAATACCAACCCACTCCCACCATTTTATCAACAGGCAACTCCAGGTATATTATACTTTTGTAATGTTATATCTATATGGCAATCAAATAAGTTATCTGTCTATCTGACTTATTCAGATTTCTTGTACCATCAGTGTATGACAATGGAGAAACGTGTTTTTGAGAGAGAGAGAGAGAGAGAGAGAGAGATGCTGAATATTTCAAATTCATTTTCCCATGCTAGTATGAAATAACCAGGTCTCATAGCAATTTGTCATTTGTCTTAGTAATCATTTGTCATCTGGCACACAACAATAGAATAAAAAAGTCATCAATTCTTGCAGCTGTGCAAGTCATGTTTTGTGACAAAGATTTTACAGTTGGATGCACTTCTTAATATGAACCCCTTTTCAACATGAGGTGTGTGTATTTTATCATTACATCAGTACCAGAGAAGTTGTCTGTAGCAAGTGCCTGCTGCAGTTTTATTAGTCTTACTGCTCTTGCTGACAAATTGCTTTTACTGAAGCTTACAGAGTTCAAATCTCCTTCATACAACAAGGACATAACCTTTTTTGAATACTGCAAGCCTAATGCCCAGTTCAATATGTAAAAGAAGACCTTAATGAGGCAAGTGGTCTCTACATCTGATGCTGTCTGATGGCAACTATTCAACTTGAGGCAACCACAATTCCATACCATGATAATAGAAAAAACCCATCCAGGAGCTGCTTTATGTCACTGGTGCTGTGTTTGTTACACAGAAGTTGCTGAATTTTTTGTCACTGTGAAGAAGACAGAAGTTTTCCACCAGCTCACAACTCCCCTTACATCACCACCAGGGAAACAGAGCTGAAGACAGTCCACCAGTTGAGCTACCTGGGGTGCATCATCTTGTTAGATGCAGGTACATGATCAACAAAGATATTAATAACAGACTGGCCAAAGCAAAGAGAAGTTGACTGTACTAGAAGGGTCTGGGACTGCAAGTAACTGAAGGATTGTACAAATGATCATTGCGTATAAAGCCTGTATACTGATCACCCTCCTATAAGGCTCTAAGTCATAAGTTACCCAATTACCATATCCGGCTCCTAGAGCACTTCCATAATCGCTGTTTTTGTGCTATCCTCATTCTCTGTCCAAGTAACTTTGCTATCAATATTAAAGTCATTAAAGCTGATAGAAGTCACTAGCATGAAGGTCACATTGATGAAGTTGAACTTGTACTGGGCAGAGCACATGTCCAGTAAGGAGGATCATTGCCTGTTTAAGATTGTGTTCTATGGAAAACTCCCTACTGGTCACTGTAACAGAAAGGCACCAAAGAAGAGAAAAAAAAATATAAGAACTCTCTGAA
This sequence comes from Octopus maya, assembly GCA_027122535.1. NCBI lineage: Eukaryota > Metazoa > Mollusca > Cephalopoda > Octopoda > Octopodidae > Octopus > Octopus maya. Next base: position 71,923,320 of record JAOPJW010009180.1, on the reverse strand, counting down.
GAAATCTCTTGGTGACATTCACATCGATCATTGCTAGTGATCTACTTGAACTTCCAATTCAAAGCCTGGATGGAGAGACACCATTCATCAGTTATTCTCAACTGAGAATGCATACTGGCATGACCTTCATGGAAAGAGATGTTTGAGGAAAAGCAATAACACAGTAGTACCAAACCCAGAAGAGAATCTTCCTTGCAGACAGGCCTGCCTGTCTTGCATTGGAGTCCACAGCTCCTCAATGAGCCTGCAATCAATGTGGACATCCCTCATCAAGAATTTTCCTTCATTTACAAAACCAAGCCATCATTGTGATGAGAGGTTTATTCAGAGTTCTCAACATTCTAGATGGACCAGCCACCTTCCTTGGACCTTAGAAGGCTTCTCCATGACTGTAAGGGAGGGGAATACAATCAACTACCAAGGGGACACATAGTAGTGTCTAAAGCTGTTGAGAATAACAGTTGCTGCAAGAACAGGGAACTTAATTACAACTATCACATGGAAGCTTACGGTGGCATCTTTCTTGGGTGCTATCCACTTGCCTCTATCACTTTATTTTTTAATGATTAATATCATCCTAGAAAGGTTGCATTTTCTTCAAATTGTGGAGTTCACATGCCCATGCTATTAGACCAGAACCCTTATATACTACTAATATTTACTATAGCCGAGAAGCTAAGCTTCTTCATAATGCAGCGAAAAAGTTTAGTTACCATGGAAGCTCTCAAAGGTTGTTGGGAATAAAAGATTGTTTCTGCAATGTAGACAGAGGAAAGGAGGTTTAGAGTAGCAGTCTGAAGCAGCTGGGAAAGAGGCTTGTTCCCATGATTTAAGTGGAAGGGAAGCTTAGCTACCAAAGGAACTTATTGTAATAGGTTAAAGCCAGCCAAGCACAAGTTTGTTGATGTTTTTTGTTTTAGATCAGAGGCTTGGCTGAGATGGCAGTCATTCCAAATATTATGTTAGAATGGTAATTAAATACATTATGCTCATAAACTTAATAATGAGCCAATAGGGTAGAATATAGCCATAACAATATTAATCTAAGTTGACTGTGTTCAAAAGTTGTGCCTCCAGACCACTGAGTCATAGCCGTTAGTGTTTTTGTCTGTGCATGTGTGTCTATTTTTATGTGTCATCATTCGCTCACCTATGTAACCATCTACCTAACTATCTGTGTATCTATCTACAAACATGTGTGTTTGTTTATCTACTTATCTACATCTAATTATTTTTCTATTACATCACATAAAAGTCAAAGACATGAATGCTGTACCTCTCCCCAGTGTAAATGTTGTGTAGGAAATCAATTATATTTAATGAACTGGGAAGTTGGTGAACTAGTTTACAGCTATTCTGTTGGTCTGGTACAGGGTGTGTTTATATATGAGAAACTGTATCTGTGAGAGAACGAGAGAGAGAGAGACAGTAGAAACATGTGCCTATGCACATAAATGAATTAAAGTGTACACATGAAAGTGTGTATGTGTGCACACACACACATGCAGGGATAAAGTATGTGTGTATGGCCAAGTTGTGTAAGGGAAAATATGTATATGAGGAATTGTAAACATGTTGAACATGTGCATATGGAAGCATGAATGAATGGATGAGAAATGTGTTCATGTGTGTGTGTAAATGCATGCAAGTCTGCACTCAAATAGCTGTGTACAAATATAACTGTGTGTACATTATTACTGATAACAAAGGACGATGTGACCAGATCCACTTGCAACCACTCTCAGCTGGAAGGCTTATGGAAACAAAACACACAACGCAGGACATAATCATTAAACTAAACCAGCTGATATTTTAGTGAGTCACACCTGCTCTTGTGTACTTACTCCCCACCCCAAGGAGAGAGAGAAAAGCAGCAGTGGTAATACTTATGGCAGTAATATATCCATGCACAGTCATACATACATACATATTACACAATACACATAAAGGGAGAGAACTGAGTCAGACCTTTGTAAGGCTTTCTTTCTGTAAATGACTCACCCAGGAAAAAACTTTTAGTCATACAAGTAACCCCTTCTTCCTCATGCCCTACTCTCCAATCCTATAAGATATCTTGTGTAATAAATCACTAAACTACCTGCCCTTCCCCAACAAACACTGTTGGCTGTCAGTCAATTTCTCACACTCAGACTCAGGATGGTGTCAAAAATATTTGATGAGTAAAAAAAAAAAAAAAAATTAGGGTTAAGTTTGCCATGAGAAGAGGAGTTATATAATAATTTCAAGCAAAATCCTTAGTTGGAGATTGACTTTTCTAATTCTCATTCAAGGAGAATACAGGGCCTTATTATCTTTGCACTCTCTTTCCAGACTGGTAGGGTCAATATATTTGATATTCAGCTCAAACAGCTGCAGGTTGTTATATTTCAGTCCTAGATTGGACCTGATTGAGCAGATCTGCGATTTAAGTTGTTACAGCCATAAAAATCCCATCCTTTTATGACAAGAATAATGTATCTAAGATTACATTATCCAATATATCCACTCATTTATCAAGAGGATAGGAGAGAAATTTAGCTGCTATTTTCAGTAAGTCAAGTAACTACCAAGAAGCTTCAAGTAATAAATATATGTGATGGTGATACTTCCAATGCTTTAAAGCATTAGGTAAAAATATTTGATAAAGTGTATGGCACATAGGTTTTGTGAGGGTAGTAACAGGATAAGAAGCAGATTGGGCAAGTGAGCTTATCTGGTGGACACTAGTTCTAATTGTTTTTAGTAGTAGTAGTAGAAGAGGAGGTTAGTGGATACTGTCTGGTCTACTAGTTGTAGAGATTTCTAACAGCCTTTGGTTCTATATGATGAACAGGGAGAATTGTGGTGGTTGTAGTAGAAATAGAGAGAGAGAGAGAAGTTAGTTGTTATTGGGCTGATAGTTAATGTTGGAAGAGCGAAGGCTTACTAATTATTCAAATGGCTTTCCTTCAGAGAAGTAGATACCTTTGTTATATTTGAAAGTTGAAATGGTGAGATGATACACCAAGTCAGTGAGTTACGGTAGTAGTGTGTTGGTGAAGAGGGAAGGTTTGGTAATCAACCATATGAAGAGCTATCCCAAAACAAATTATCTTCTTCCTTTGTGATGACTATACCCTAAATGTTGCTTTTATTTATTCCTTAAATGTTGTCTGTAGCAGATAAAGACTACAACTGGTCATTTCAAATTCTAGTGAATCAATGATTGTGAGGTTAGGATACTGAACTACATTTAGAAGTAAGCTGAGAAACAATCAAAATACAAGGATTATGAGAACTACCCATTTCAATGAAACCAAGTTCTGAAAGTGGTGTGTACTCCACTTAAATATAACATTATTTCACACACCCAACCCCAATGAACCAAACTACATCTCTTTCATGTACTATGCTTATCTCTCCCTCTCTACTCCTGCAGCCCAACATTGCTCTGTCATTTCTCTCTACTGTTCTCTCTTTGCCAACTGTACCACTCAATGCACTTTTCTTCTCCTTTTTCCCTTTGCACCATTGTGAACTCCCTGCTCAAGCACCCTTGGCAATTCTTAACCATTACATTTATATTCACATTCTTGTACTTTGAGATAATACCCTGACACATTGCCACCATCTCTCTCAACTCTCATCACCTGTCTTTGTGCCAAGTGATGAGTGGTTAGAGTCTGACTCAATACCTTTCTCAGTTGAGGGATCTTAGTCTTGCAAGTTACTTGGTGGTCCCACTGGTGGTGGTGCCACATAAAATGCACCCAGTTTGGCATAAAAACCATGCCAAAGCAGATAGTAGAGCATGGCTTACCTGCTCTTATCGAACCTATGCCAGCAGGGAAACCAGACATTAAATGATGATGATATTGTGTAGTATTAAAGTGAAAACAATGCCAATAATAATCAAACTCTTAAGTAAGATATAAAAAAGAAAAAAGAGTAGCAATATAAAAACCAGACCAGGTTTCACAAGTGATAATTCAAAACAAAACCTGATGGGCAGGACCCACTTCCTAAGTAAAATATCTTCAGTTTAATAGCACAATCCACACAGAATTCTCTCTGCACAACACGCAATACAACTCAATAAAATTATCGCTAAAGAAAATAACATATTCATATATTCTACATCAGGAATAACACAGGGTCAAGAGGAAATTTTAGCTTAGAATTGTTAATGGTATTGGAGCTGCAATAAAATATACCCAAGTATACTCTATAAAGTGGTCAGTATTAAGCAAAGCATCATTACCAAAATATAACTTCTGAGCAAAACATGGTCTTCTGATTTCCAGCCTATACCTGCATGGAAAGCAGATGTGAAAAATGGTGCAGGTATGTGTACTATATATGAGATGTAGATAGTGTACTATGAGGTATATAATGCACCTAGCTGCAGGTTGGTGTACTATGAGACAAATTGTACACCTAGTTGTCAGGTGTACTGTGAAACATGTAGTACATTTAGTTGAAAGTAGTGAACTATGAAACATAGTTCTATGGAAGATATAGTGCATCCAGCTGTAGGTAGATGTAGTATGAGACATATGTTATGCCTAACTATATGTAGCTGTATTATGTAAGACATAATACTGCTGTAAAGTGTAAGAACAGAAGTAACTTTGTAACCATAAAGAACCAAGTCTAATTCTTCCCGAGAGAAGAAAAAAGAGCTTGTCATGATTATCAGGACTTTTAATCACGGCTCAGATTGATTTTCCATTGATTTAGAGCTACAGAAAAACCAGAGATAACAGCTACTCTTGTACTTTCTCATAATTTGGAAGAAGTGATATTATATGGCAAGCGTGACATCACAGTGCAGTGGTTGGAAAGAGTAGAAGAGTAACATACCTGATCATAGAGGTAGTCGAATGTCACTTTATCCTTCAGCTGGAGAGTTTTGTAGGAATCAGGCATATAACGTACCCGGAGTTCAAACCTGGATAATGTAAACAAAAATAAAAGTTAACATATGAGACAGACAGAGAGAAAGAGCACCATGCTAGATGGCATTCTAGTACTGCTTAACCATAAGTTGCAGTATGATGGCTGAATGGTTAAAAAGTTTGCTTCACAACTATGCAGCCACCATGGCACCTAGGACAACTGTAATTTTTTTTATAGCTTCAAGTTGACCCATAACTTGTGAATGAAGCTGGGTAGATGGAAACTGCATAGAAGCCCACTGGATGAACCATATCAGTAATATAAAGATACAACCATGTCACACTGTGGCATGTTGACTGTGCTTGGGAATCACATTGAGTGTACATTTGTCTGTAGAATACTCAGCCACTTGCATGTTAATTCAATGTACATTTAATTCAGTTGGTCCAAACAATTGAATCCTTGTCACTGAAACTGGCAGAAATCATTTCTCCATCCATCTAACTTACATATACTGAGCATCAACACATTTGTTGTTCAGCCATAGATTAGACCTAATTCATCAGACCTATTATTAAAAGGTGCTCCAGTTGATACCATACATCTTTATTTTTTAGATGTAGTTTATCTAGGGCTTACATTATCAAGTTTATCCTTCCTTTTTTTTAAGGTAGGTAGGTTAAACTTGAGACAACACACATTCTATATTGTTAATATAGTATATCTAGCAGTAACAGAATACATGGTCCCTCAGAATATAAGTATAAAATATAGCAAAATAGTAAATAGTGTTAAACACTTACCTCCACACTTCGTAAGGATGTTTCAGATTATATTTCTCTTGAACTTGGAACATGGTCAGGTCATTATGCAACCAAAAACTCTCTCGCGATTGTGTATGTACCAACTTCAGAGCATAACATCGGGAATAAACTGACTCACTCACATTTAGACGACCAACAACCAGCCGAATTATATCCTTGGGAGAAAAAAAAAAAGACGTAAATGAATGAGGCATTTATAAAGGTAAGATCCTGCCCAGTTTTATTCAGCTTGATCACCCAACCTTCGTCTGTTGAAAGGTAATCAAGAAAATTTCTAGACCTCCTATGATCAAGTATATGCAGCAGTGAGTGAACGAGAGATCAAACATTACTGAGTTCAAGATGAGACCAAGTGGATTATTCAATAACTCTGGTCACCACTCACAGGAAGAATTGAGGTTAGTAAGCCTCTTGTGCATTCTACTGTGTTACCATCACCAAGTTTAAGTTCCATTAATTTCATATGAATATATTGACATATTTAATACGATTATTCTTATAAGTGCTAGTGTTAAACAGACAAGAAACCATACTATTCTATGAATGCATCAATATATCTAACACAGAATTATAATAAACTAAAGTGTTAAACCGGAGACAACATATATCATTCTATACAGTTAGTATATCTAAAGCAACAGAGTGTAATGTTTCCTAAGCTATAAGAATGAGGGACAAGTCAAAGTGTTTCATGGTTTTTCAGCAGATAAGGAGTAATTGTTTCTCAGGATGCTAGACCATCAAAGAAATACTCCCAGATGATTTTGTACTTATTTCTCAGACAAATAGGCCAACTGAGATTTGTAGAATCAAGTATACTTCCACAAATGGGTAACAAAAATAACTGCAATGAAATTTGAAACCCTGTTTATAGTTCAATACAGCACCAACATCACTATTTAACTTCCATGGGTGTGATTGTTTAGCCCTAGGTGAACTCTGATTGAGTAGACCCTAAGATCAAATCTTTCCAGATATACTATTTTGTCTTACTTACAGGGATAAGCATTTTTGATACATTATTCAAAGTGACCTCAATTTTTCAAATGGCGGGATGTGACATGGAGGGAGATTGGACCGTTATTTCTAGCATACAGAGGCTCCTACATTAGGTTGTAATGCTGACAGAACAACAAAAATAAGTGATGACAGTGGGCAAATTCATTAATCTGTTAGTTTACTGAAGCATCTATAAGTGCTTCCTATTCATGTAGTATGTCCTAAGTAAATCAGTCAAGACAGAGATAGCTGCCATATCGCAAGCTGTACTCACAGACGAGTTAAACTCATTTGCTAAATAACCACTTATCAAATTTTACAGTGCTTTGCCACTACTTAAAGTGATGAGTGGTTCCAATGTGTGATACCTGTTTTCTGCTCAATGGACTGAAACCGCATCTTGGCCACAGACACAATACACTGGAGATAAGATCAAAATAAATCAGCCCCAATTATTTCTCTATCATAGTATGCAAAAAATTGAAAGTCTTGAAGTTTTTAAACTTAGCTGTTGAGACAGCTGTTTTCATGACAATTCAGTGTCCCTTCCTGGTCCCCTTAAAATCACTTTGTAGACCCCAATTTGAGAACCACTGTTCTAATGCTTTCTCCACCTTTCTTTGAAGAAAGTCAGTGGTTGAGTAAATAAGGGCCTAGAGAAATAATTGGGGCTGATGAAAACGAGCTTCAAGTCAATGACAATATCATTGAACACACGAAACGTGTCAATACTTGGCAGAGAAATATTCTCTTTATTTTCCTGATTTTCATGACTGACAATTACTTCCACTTTATCAGGAACCCCTTTGTACTCTCTGTTAATGATCTGCCAACAGAAGACAATTCAAGAGCAGTTCATTGATTTAATCAATGATCGAGGTGCAAAATGTTTTATTCATGAAATGTGCTGTTCTGAATTTTGGATTGAAATGGCATGCTCATATCTTGTTGTCGCAAAGATGTCGCTTAAAGTACTGATGCCATTTCCAACCACATCTGAGTGTGAGACTGCATTTTCCACTCTCTTTGCTATCAAAATGAAGTCACGAAATCGACTGGATGTCACACCAGAAATGAGGGTTGCCCTCTCTAAAACAGGACCAAACAGAAGAGTTGGTTACCTTACTGAAAACAAAACAACAGTTGATCTGCTTTTGTGAATTAATAAATTCTTATATAATTTTTGTTGTTATGTTATGTATTAGGGATTCAGGAAAAAGGATGGCAAACCTTCAGGGGAGGAGAAGAAAATGTTTCTACTAAAATTGTGGTTTTCTGTGCAAACTAGTGGTCCAATTGGTCGAAACGTCTGTACATTTTGGGATGTTATTAAAATTCTTCTGTTGAAAATAGCTAAATTGGTTGAAATACACCTCTTGGATAATATGAAGAATGACCTGACAATGGGGAGGAATAACATCTCAAACATGGTGAAAGGGGAAGGTGATGCTAAAAGCTCAAGAACTACAGTTATGTACATATATATACCATAGTTTTCAGTGTATGACCTGCGGTTTCTTTCTACCAAATGGGCATAAATGGGTCTTATGCAGTTGTTAATATTGGATGCTGGGAATATTTTCGGACTGTTTTTATTTCTTATTTGTTTTGTAGTAAATTGATCAACTGATTCCCCATATTTTCATGTGTATCCCAATGGGGTATTGTGTGGAATAGATTGTAGGTCTATGGGCAGTGCAGTTCATAGTCTGGAAATTACGGTACACAAATGTGTCATTTTTTCCATGTTAATTATCCTGCATTTAATAAGGGACCACAAATCAACAAAAAAAAAAAAAAAAGAAACAGTAAGGGGACTAGCAAATAAAATTTTTTGAAAAGTTTGAGAACCACTACATTAGAAAGATGTCATTTTGTTGAAACATGTTTATCATAATTATTATTATTATTATTAATGACTAATAAGTGCTATAAAGTACACATGTTAATGAATGAAGATAAAATACCGAGAGGAGAGGAGATTTCTATGAATAATATAATTAATGGAAAATCTAGTGCATACTAATTATAGACTTCATGAGAAAATATACAATTAAGCACTCGTGGGTTAATTGTAATTAACCCTATATTGTAGGGAGAACAAAAAAATATTTAAAGAAACATGAAAGTAACACAACAATAAAGTTGTAATTAAACTTTAAATTTGAAAAAATTCAAGTGGAAAGAAATTAGCAGCAGTAAATTTATATATTAGCAACAGGTGTAAAGAAATTTTAGGAGAGGCATGTTGATAATAGCTAATTAAGCTAGAATCTAGCTGAACTGGCCAATATAATTTGTATGATTATGCATCATAAATAACATGGTTAATTCATCATCATCATCATCATCGTTTAACATCCGCTTTCCATGCTAGCATGGAAAGCGGATGATGATGATGAAATTGTGTACTTTGGGTAATTTAAAATTTATTGTAGATATACCCAGAATTTAAAATTATAAACCTTGTCATGAAATATAAACAAATGTTTGACTGTCTGTGGCAACAAAAATATTGGAATTGTTCTGGCTGGTTTCATCTCTAGAGATTCACTGGAAGACAAACACCTACAAGCTAAAAGTTGTTAATCAATCTCTAGAGAGAAAATGAGGGTACATGTTCTGCAATTAATCTCCAAAGGAGATGTAACTTGTAAGGACAAATCCAATATTTTCTCATCCACAAAGAAAAATAAATAGGTTTACATATTTCATTGAGGTTTATTACTTTAAACAAAAATATATAGTGTGGTATATCAGTATGTTTGCACAAAAAAATGCTAGTAATATTTTGTCTCTTCTTTGAATGGGTGGAAAATTTTAATAACAATAAAATAAGGAACAACATTTTATCTCATTTTAGGGACTCCAGGACCTAGAAACGCAGTTGAAACATTTTTGCACCACAATAAATCGATTTTGCAAAAACTGTGAAACAGGTATACAGATAAACTGATTTTGAATTTAAATACTATATAGAATGTTATAATACCATTAATCATAAAAGAGATTATGAATGTTAAATCATAAGTCACTCTTCCTTATCATAACAAGCATTATTACATTCCCGAAGACTGAGCCTTAAGATTCATTTTTGTCACAGTACATGTATTAAGATTTGTTATATTTAAAATATTTAAAAAAATACAATGGAAAGGGAGCAAATGAAAGGTACCAAAAATCACCACCAACTGACTACGTAATGATTAAAGTTAAGACACCACCACCTCCATCACAGTTTTATGATTGCAAGCTCAAATATCCTAACTACTGAGCCATATCCCTTCAGAGTATGTGTGAGTGTGTATGAGAGAGAGAGAGAGAGAGAAAGAGAGAGGGTGCATTTGTATCTCTTTGTTTCATAGTTTGCTAATTATGAACAAATATCACTGTCATTTAAGTGCTGTTGTTCATTTGCAATCTCATGAAAATACACTCTGCCATTGTGCTGTATCATACCTTTGAACAAGACCTGACTAAAAGAGTGTTTTTTTCTTTTTTTTTTCATATATTACTTAACCAGAAGAGGAAGTGCAATTTCCCTGATCCTCATCAAAATCTTTGAGATTGGTAGGGGAAAGGAGGAAGTCATCTGCAAACTTGAGACCTAACCTGAATGTTATTAAGTCTACCACTTCAGAACAGGAACAGTTTCTCTGATGGATTTCTGTATTGTTTTCACTCATAGGGCTTTGGTAGACTAGAGACTATGGTAAAAGATACTTGATTAAGGAGCTAGGCACTGATTTGAAACTTGAAATAACATGTTTACAGAGCAAACCTCTTAACCACACAGTCATGGAAACAGCATGCAATCATAAAAAAAAACAACTACAACCATACAAGCTATCCCAACTGAGATAGCATGAGGAAACATCATCACCACAATGTCACTGTTTTAAAGCCTATTTTTCCATGCTTGCATAAGTCAGACAAAATTCATTCAGGCAGATTTACTATTAACAAATACTCTTCTTTTCACCAGACTTCACCTATTTTCAATCTAAGTAATATTTCCCTACACCCTTCAGACACAACCAGCACAATGATGGAACAGGTTTTTTGTGAGAGATTACAACTGGACAACAACACATGAATGACAGTGACATTTATTCACAATTAGCACGTTATGCAAAACAAAGAGACACAAAACAAATGCACTTTCTATCTCTCTTTTTCACACACATACATATATTAATAGTGAAAGCATGTGGCATGGTGATTAGGATGTCTGAACTTGCAATCATAAAAATCGTGAGTTTGGTTCCTAGACTGGGTGACATGTTGTGTCCTTGAACAAGCTACATAATTTCACATTGCACCAGTTTACTCTGCTGAAAATGAGTAGTAGCAGACTGCAGTTGTCATATCTGCTTTGATAGGTCAAGAATGGGAGGGCTGAGAAAATATTTGTCTGCTCCTGACCAGGCAGGCACCTAAAACAATTAGTGCAAATGTGGTACCAGCGGTCAGGGACATACATACTGTTAAGCACCCCCCCCCCCACACACACACATACAAACCAACTCACAAGGTTTTGGTCAACCTATTACTATAGTGGAACACACTAACCCAAGGAGCTCCATAGTGGGACTGAACCTGAAACTACTAGATTGTGGAGTGAACCTCTTACCGAACCTGAAACTACTTGGTTGTGGAGTGAACCTCTTACCCACACAGCCATGCCTGTTTATAGAAGGAAGCACAGTTACCTAGTAGATAAAAACAATTACTACAATTGTACAAATCATCTCCAACCATGCTAGCATGAGAAAACAGATGTAAAAGTTTTTTTTTTGACCAAGTGTCTCCATCATCCATTGATAGATACTTCTAATGATGCAAAGTTCAGCAACAATCCTTATAATCTGACAACAGATGCATAAGACTAAGGAGAGTTGTAGTGTATACTAATAAATACAGTAGGGCACACGGCTAATCTATGTATACACTGAATGTGTATAGAGCAATGACAAAGTAGGGCACACCATTAATTTATATAAAACAATCTGCTTCAAAGAGCAATTTGTGATAATTAAGATAAAAAAAAATTCAGTTTCTGACTGGTGGAATCCATGACCTCATCTCATTACTGTAATGAACAAAGTGAGACCAACGTATAATTAGTGATTGGTGAAGGAAATATTTATTTCAGACTAATTTACTCATTATTTTTGTTTCTAGTAAAATGTTACAAGCAGTTTGGCCTCCATTTGTTATCAGGTGCTATAATTACTTTACACATACATCATCATCATTTAATGTCTACTTTTGCATACTTGCATGGATCAAACAGAATTTGTTGAGGTAAATTTTCTATAGCTGGATACCCTTCCTGTTACCAACTTTCACTTGTTTACAAGCATGGTAATATATTTCCCATGGCCAGATATGTTTTTCACAGAAGGCTGAAAATGAACAACACATATGATGGAGTTGCTCATTTATAACCATCATGTGATGTCAGAAAGAAGATACGTACAAGTACTCACACACACATACACACACCAGGCTTCTTTCAGTTTCTGCTTACCAAACACACTCTCAAGGCTTTGGTTAGCCTAGAGCTATAATAGAAGACTTGTCCAAGACATTGTACAGTAAGGCTGAAACTAAGACCACATAGGAAACAAGCCTCTTAACTCCTCTCTTTCATTCATGCACATACATATATCCACATGTTAGAAGAATAAAAAAAAAAGATCATTGCTTTTATTCTTTGTGTGTGTGTGTGTGTGTGTGTGTGTGTGTGTGTGTGTGTGTGTGTGTGCGTGTGTGCT
>JAOPJW010009180.1:71889409-71899718 GCA_027122535.1 Octopus maya | reverse complement strand
TATATGCAAATTCATAAATATATGGAAATAAATATGCATTTATATATGCGCACGTGTGTGTGTGTGTGGACAAACGGAAGAAAAGGACATTCAACACATTAGGAAATTACAGGTATTATTTAAAACAGTTTGATTTGAAATCTGTGTTAAGTTTTGTAGGCTCCTAATGGAGTCCGTCTCCTAAGGCTCTGGAAAAACCGAATGAAGAGGTCCAGCGAGGACATGATGGCTGCCGCAAGATGAGCTGTTATTGGTCAAAGAGGGTCACATGGTATAACTGTAGATAATATCACTTCGTAAGCGACACCAGTTCCACCAGAAAAAAAGAGAGTTTCTTTGACCGCAAGGGTTTCCTGAACCTCTTTTCATTCGGTTTTTCCTGAGCCCGGAAGAGACGGGCTCCGTTAGGAACCTGCGAAATTTGAAGTAGCACGGAAACCGAATCAAACTGCTCTAAATAATATGTTCATGGGTGTGAATGCACCCGGACCGACGTATGTTTGATATCACTGTAGATGCCCACATGGCCATTTCTTCCCCAAGACACGAGTCTTGACAAGACTTTTGTGACACTTGCTATAAATCTCTTCCCTCCGTGCCACTAATTCAGAGACAACACAGCTCGGAAGCAGCGTAATTGCTGGCATTTCCGTACAATACAGGCGTAACAGACATCACAAATCAGCCTGTTCGATCCGAAACGGTGAACGGCAAAGCTGAACTCAGCTGAGTCTGAACTTAGTTGTATTCACCGCATGCACGCCCAACAAACACACACCTATATGCATGCATATATATATATATATATATATAAACACACACACACACACACACACACACACACACACACACACACACACTTTCCTTCTTTATCACACACCCTGAAGTGTCATTTTATGGTTCTGACTGGAAACACCTGACTTAATTGTAAACAGATACTATATAATAAGGCTTGCTATAAACTGGCTGTAAATAACTACTCTATTCCTGATTTCAGCTATTTGGCCGTAATTGTGCTGGGGCACTGCCATGAAGTCAATTTCATCTTTCACTCTGGAGGGTGAGAAGAGAGAAAAAGAAACAGAAAGCTGGGTGTATAATTTTGTAAAAGTAATCTTTAGAGAGCTCTCATAGTATTGTTATAGATACAGTATTATGTCTGTATGGTTGTACAAAAAATGTGTGTGTGTATATGTTTTTATATATAAGTACATACATGTACATAAAATATTTGATTCTGATTTCCAAAAGCATTTTTGGCTTATCAATATGAAATTTCAAATCTTCAAATCAAGTTTTCTGTAAAAGTGATTTTTAATTCATTCTCTACCTGAATCAAGTATATTGAGCCTGAGGTGAGTGCAAAGAGGTCAACTTCACTTTCCATTCTTTTAAAGCTCAATAAAAAAAAAAATCCCAATCCAAGATAATAGATTGGTGGAACTCCATGTTGGACTTGATGCCTTGCAATATTTGTTCTGGCTCTAAGTGTTCCGAGTTCAAATCCTACCTTGACCTACATGGTCATCATATGACTTAGTCCATCATATCATTTAACACCACCATGTGGCACCTTGGATATTTTTAGTGGCGTCCACTCTTTTGCTAGTGCTTGGGACTGGACTCAATTTTATGGATACCTTCTTCCCCAACTCTCACCAATCTCAGAAGCCATCCTACTAAGAAATAAAAATGAAACCATGATAGTCCAGCTGTTAGATTAACTTTCAACACAATGTTTCCATTATAGAAATCATATACATGTATAATGGTGTTTATGAAAGTACTTTCATATTCTCTATGTAACAGCAAGCATGTTTATAAGTTTATGCCTACATCAGAAAGTACATAACATTGGTATTATTAGGCATGATGAGGATGATATAGAGATAAAGTATCTCTCTCTTTCCTTATTCTTAATAGTTTTCCCAAGGTTGCTTCAATGTTACTGGTGATTCCATTTTCCAGAGCTACCTTAATAATCAGTGTGTATGCATAGGTCTTCTCTATGACATAAGATCTATACTATAATAATATAGTGAATGGTTAAAACAGTAGTTCGGATGAATGAGAGTAACAGTAGTTTCAAATAAAGTAAACCAACTAGATAACCTGTTTTACTCAGACAATTTTTGTTACTCTCACCTTTCTTAGAATCAATAAGCCATATAAATTAATATGAGACCCTGGTAGTCAATTATTCCATTTATTCAGGAAGGTGAAAGCAATTACTACTTATGCACCCGAAGAAACTTAGATTTTCTTTATCAACTGCAAGAAATCTTGCTCTACTTTACACAACTTTGCTCAACTTTACTTTAAATTTTATTGTCCATGAACCAAAGAAAAGAAATGAAAAAACAAAAGATTTTTGTTTGCAATGTCACATATTCACTGAATTTATCAGGCCAGATGGAATGAGGTCATGGACTGGATATGGCCTGCAAGTTGTAGTTTACCACTCCTAGTGTAGTAACCATATATAGTTAATGTGACTGTATATATCAGTTGGTGGATAATTAAAGGCATGACTGTTGGTCATCAACTTCACTAGTATAGTGAACAACTGAAGATGTACCTACAGGACTTGATAAATTTGACTGTTCAGCTTGATGTCATCATTGTGATGAATAACTGAAGATTTGTCTAATTGTTGGCCCAGATATCTTCTTTCCCAAAGGGAATTAGCTCTAAATTAGATCTGACTGTCCACTAACTGTTAAAATGTTTTTTGCTGAAGACTAGGGTTTGATGATGATGTGGTATGAACTGCGAACCTTTAAACTGACACTTGCATCTTTTTGTCTCAGCCAAGATGCGCAATAGTTGAAACATCATTGACCATGTGGGTTATGAATTCAAGACCTTACAACTAATACATTTATGCCACTGGAAAATCAGTTAACAAGCAAGATCTATTTGTAATTATAGTAGACCGATTAACAACAAGATGGGAAGAAAGGTCTACCTATGAAGGCAACTGCTTCAACAATATGCAAGTATCTATACTTTGCCCCAAAAGAATATGCCCACCCATGTTGCCACAATAAGCAAGATGTAACAAGTACAGGGTTGTGCCACTAGATAAGGTACATGACTGATTACCTCAGCTTGCTTGGTTGACAAGGGATTACATTTTAAATTGAAATTTGAGTAGTTTTTAGTATAAAAGGGTATTTAAATATGAAAATAAAAATAGTCATCATAGTATGATTAAAAAAATAAATCAAAAACTAGATTTTTTTTTTAAATCTAAAATATTGATTTATTTCTAATTCTTGGGGAAAACTCACATCCTTCACCCACCTTTCCCACTCTTTTCTGTTTTCAGACTTGGAACTTGTACAACATTGGCTGCAACTCACATGGGACTTCATTCAGGCAGATCAATACTAACCTCACCTTAAATACCTTATGCATAAAAGAAAACAAATATTATATAAAATGGTGTAAATAGGGGAAAAAAAGTGGGGGAGGCTAAGATTTACAAAGAAAAGCTTTTGTTTTTTCTCATTTTGTTTAAAACCCCCAAAGAATAAAATTAAAAAAACATCTGCCGAATTCCTGCTACAACATCTTCAAATATAATTTTAATAGATTTGAAACTCCTTCTACCTTATGTGAATGTGTGTGTGCATTTTCTTTCTCATCCAGCCATTAACCATCTTTTCCATATTATTGATCCAACTTTCCTACTAATCTTTTATATCATCATCACCATATAGGACATCCAACCTCTCCCACAGCTGCCACCCTTTCCCTTAAGATCTGCTGGATTGAGTAACAATAATATCAACTAGCTCTTTCTTTTCTAGTTGCTACTTAAGAATTGTTCCATATGGAATGAGGAGGGGGAAGAGGTGAAAGGCAGAAAAATTGATTTCTACTATGAAGAATCAGATGCTTCAAGGAAGAAGTGCATTTTTTTTCTTTCTCATTTATTTACTTTTTAGGTCATAGAATTCCCCAGCTTTGCCAAACAAACAAAAAAAGGGAAACAAAACTTGGGGTTTAAATGTTTTCAGTTCAGTCATTCATGTGCCATCACCCAATTTGGAGATTTTTAAAAATTCTTTCTTATTAGTTTCCATTTTTTTTTTTTTTTTTGCATGTTAGCATGGACAGGATGCATTTGGAAAATTTATACATTTATACACACACATATATACATATTTCTTGAGGTCTTCTGTTTCTAATACCAACACAATCTAATATTGTTAATGTCACTGTTTATAGCTGTCACACCTGATCCAGCAAATCTATGATCAAAAGTGATGCAGTCAAACCAACTCTCAACACTACATTATCCAACATGTCTGACCTGTTGTTTTTCTTTACTTTTTCTAAGACAACAGGGTTATAATTTGAGACAGATTTTGCTGCTATTTCTAACAAATTAAGCAACCATAATGAAGTTTCTTGTTTGTATTGATTGCACACTGCAATATTATATCTTCCCAATTAGAGTAAAATCCCAATCAATGCTAGGATGAGTCACTGAACCCAGTTTTATATTTCAAAATTTTCACAGGAAATTGTAAACTAGTAAAAAGTATTGAACTTACGTTGATAAGTGTTCAACATTTCTTTATTTTTCTGTGTTTTAAACGAGTCCTGACTAAGCAGACCTACAATCAAAGCTATTCCAGTTATGACCATTCAAATTGTTTTCTGAGGTAGTGTACATAGTACTATATTATCCAAGGTGTGCATTTTTAAGACAGTAAATAGGGTGCAATTTGAGAGATTTGGCAGCCATTTCCAGGAAAATCAAATAGCTGCATAGAGGCTCTGTAGTTGGTTTGACGCAGGAAGATGAAATGGTGCCAACAAGCATTTGTTTTTAATTGGAAGTTCTTACATTCTTTTATAAACATAAATTCATGACAAATAGCAAAAATAGTTGAATCTTTCTACTACCAATTTATAATTCAATATTCGAAGATACTAAAGTAGCAATGAATTACATTCATTTATTATTTTGTTTTTTAATACGTCAGCAATGAATGGAGATGGCTTTTTGGCAAAAAGTGTAGATATATTGGTAGTGCAATTGATTTTTAGAAAAACTAGACGTCTGCCACCCCTATCCCACCTGCTGTTCTCCTTTGCTACTCAACCAGCAAACAAAGCTTTAACTTCCTTTTGGTTTTTAGATAGGACAAGTTTTGTTTGGCTTGCATGGCTACAACTATCTTGCTGTACCCAGGAACACAACACTATGATTGTAGTGAAACTTGAAATCAGGATGATAATCTTGTAATGGGTATCAAGAAACATAATAGTGAGAAGTATAAATAACTGAGTGGTAAACACTTAACAATGTAGCATCAATGAACAGAGAATACAGCTGTCGATAGATCTAAAAACTATATGAAACTCATGAAACCCAAACCTTCTAAATCCTTAAAATAGTTGCAATTCAATATTCTGCACCCTTCTCACTTTTTTTTTTTATCTAAATCTAAACTAACATGGAAGTGGAGAAAGATTGGTTGCAATCTACAAATCCAACATTGGTGTAATAATAATTACAAGATACACCAATAAACCAACCAAACCAATAACCAACCTCTCTTTACTCAATGATTGGTGGTGTAGAGATTTATATCAAGTTATTTCAGTTCTATCTGTACATGTAGCTGACTAATTAACAGCAAAAAATGGGAAAAGGTGTACCTAAAAAGACAACTGTCTTAAGAATATGCAAAATAGTCATAATTTTTCCCCAAAAGGAATCCTCCCACTCATGTCGGTATAAAATAGATACAGCATCATGTTGTGAGCTGCATCCTTATATAATGTAATATAGGCCCAGACATAACTGTGTGCTAAGAAATTTGCTTCCCAACCACATGGTTTCAGTCTCACTGTATGATACTTTGGGCAAGTAACTTCTACTAAAGCCCTGGGTCAACCAAAGTTTTGTGAGTGGATTTGGTAGAGTTGTAAATGAGGTCAGTGTCAAACTAGCAATGCACTTTGTTTCCAATCCTCCATGTAAATATGTCTGGTCATGGGAAACTATTACCTTACTTGGAAACAGATGAGGGTTGATGACAGGGAGGGCACCTGGTCATAGAAAATCTGTCTTAATGAATTCAATGCAAGCATAGAAAAGTATACATTAAAATGATGAAAACTGAGATGTGTGGAAGGACACTGCTTCCTTGGTCTATGACAAAACATGTCAACATGGGAATTTATATGAAGATAAAAGCATCTTAAACTGCATCTGAAATAAGATCACCTGACTCATTATTACATAGCTACTTGCCAATACAAACAAACCACTGGTCCACAAATCTCTTCTCACCCTGCTTTTTCTAACATTATCACAGTGGCATCTGTTCCTCAAAGGGTACTACTGGGTCATCTTGTGTCATCTTCAACCAAGCCCTAATCATGGTTTCAAATTTTGGCACAAGGCCAACAAGTTTGAAGGAAGAGACAAGTCTATGTAATCAACCCCAGTAATCAACTGGTACTTATTTCATTAACCCTGAAAGGATGAATGGCAAAGTTGATCTCAGTGGGATGCAGAACCTAAAGACAAAGTGGCACAAGACCAGTAATTAATTATGAAGTGAGGGGATTAGTTGATAGCCTCAAACCTAGTACTTGGCTAGTACTTCATCTTATCACTCTTTAAAAATGAACATTGTCAGATTTGACCTCTGAGTATGAATAATAATTACAATAATAATAGTTTCTGAGGGAATAAGGTTACTTGATATCAGTGACTCCAGTATTAAAATTTATTCTATTGACCCTGAAAAGATGAAATGTAAATTTGGCCCCAGCAGAATTTCAACTCAGAATGCAAAAATCCAAAACAAATGCCAAAGGGTATTTTTGCTAGTACTCTAATAATTCTGCCAACCATCACTCTTAATTGTTTTTAATTTAGGGACAAGTGCCAGCAATTTTGAGGTGACGAGGTTAATATCATTACTCCTAATGCTTGATTGATACTATATATTATCAACCCCGAAGGGATGAAGGACAAAGCTGACCTTTGATCTGAACTCAGAATGTAAAGAGCCAGAATAAATACCTCAAGGCATTTTATCCAACACTAATAGTTCTGCCAATCAACCATTCTAATACTAAAACTGTTTTCTAACATAGGAAGAAGACCATAAATTTCAAGGGTGAGATTGATGAAATCAATCCACTCAATTAACAGGCACTTTATTTTATTGACTTTGAAACAATGACATTTAAAGTTGATCTCAACTGGATTTGAATTTAACAAAGTGATGACAACTAAATACAGCAAGGTATTTTATTGATTCTGCTATTGCAAATGATAAATACAGCACAAGACCAAAAATCACTTACAGCATTCAATTACTAAATCTCTGTTACATTCTGAGTTTACATTTTGTCAGCGTTGATATTTATCTCTCTGGACTTAAAAATAAAATATGGTATCAGTCAGCTACCAGAAATACATTCTCCCCTAAAACGTGTGGCCTTGCACCAATTGGAGAAATTATTATTTTTATGCGCCGTCAATTTTGGCAAGTTATTTTCAGAACATTCCAGACAATAATGTCAGTTAATTATTTCAAGCTTTCCTGCAAAGGTCATGGGCATCGTTCCTCTTCCCTCCCCTTTCTAAAATAAAAAAGAAAAGAAACAAAGTTATGCCAACATCTAAGACCTCTATCTCATTCCCTAACACAAATGAGTTGTCTACTGAAAGACTTACTGGTCAGAACAAAATTTTTTCCTAATTATCAGGTAATTTTTGTAATTACCAGATTCATCACTTCTCATCTAACTTTTTAATTTTATGGTATCATGTGGTGTGGAGTTATACATTTCTTTTACTTATTGCAGTTATTGAACTGCAGCCATGCTGGTGTACCACCTTGAAGGATTTGATTAAATTGACTCCAGTAATTAAGTGTGGTACATATTCTATTAATCTCTCTGCTAAGTTACAGGAATGTAAGCAAATGAACAACTGTCAGGAGGTGAGAAACAAACACAAAGATTTGCACACACTGTGTACCAAGTACAGATCCTACCATGGGCCCAGAGAAGGCAAAATGTGACCATTACTGTATAACTCTCACTTGTACTTCTCATATCAGTACATGAAGGCTAAACATTCAGTAATGTCCCAACAACTCAATGAAACATTGAATCTAAATATATAATTTGTATATTTATAGCTCTAAAAACAAAAAGGTCCAAAGAACAACAGTTTGTGGCATGAATCTGGACAATCTGGTTTGGTTCATTGTAGACCATTGCAGGTGCTAACATAATTTCCTTCAGTTTTTCTTTTCAAGTGTATTTTGGACATGAAACAAAAATAGATTTGGTCTTTTGCCATAACATTTGGAGAAAAGCTGAGGTGAGAATTAGATCCAACAGGCCCATCATTAAAAGATTTCCAGTATTGATTTGCCAATTTATTTAATTTTAGATATATTGTGTATCTGAACAAACATTATGTGAGGATAGTTGTTCTCTACATCAGGTAGATACTCCGCTTGCCCCTCCTCCTTCAGATTACATACAAAAACATTTAGAAAAAGGCAGAAGCAAAATAACATTTTATCAAAATTCTATGATAAACAGTACATTTGCTTGTTGTGAACAATTAAGCAGAACCTCTCTCTCTCTCACTCACACAGTTCTAATTCTGTCAACTGCAGTGTACTCGGGGATTTCAGCTGGTGAATCAAATTATTGCATACTATATACATAGCATACTGTGTTCTATCTCCAAAGCTTTCCATCTTTGTTACTGACTGAACTGCAGGGAATGCCCCTACTAGATTTTCTAGATATCACTGAGCTTAACTTAAGGCCTTGCAGTAATTAGTGACAACTACCTGGCTGTCCAATCAGCTCTCGGATAGTTCAAGTATAAGTGTGCCACAGGTTGGCACAAAAATCAATGTTACCAAAACAAAAACTGTACCCACTAGTATCTCAAGAAAAGTCCCTATTATACTTTCAAAAGTGAAATTCTGGAACAATTATTGATTACATCAAGTACTTTTAATACTCCAGACCAGTGTTAAGAGGAGATAAAAATATGAATCAACATGCATGGATGGAAGGCACTAAAGATGGTGTTAACAGTAAAGTGGACAACTGGAGCATGGATTCAGATCAGGCCCTTCATTTGAAAGTAACTTCCATCAGTCTTGGAAGACATGATAAAAAATTAAAAAAAGATGGGGGGAGGGGTCTTCCATTCCCAATTAGGAGGTTTGAACAAATGGAAAATTAGAAAAGATTTAATTTTTAAAGTTTTAGTTTCAACCACTCAATGAGGAAAGAGCAGTACACAGGATCTTATTTTTTTAGGATCTCCAACACTTTAGAGGAAGTGAGCAAATTATTTCCAATGAGAGATCTCAGCTGATACTTGCAACCGAATGAACTGTGCTAAAGGCATCAAACCACTAAATAGCAGTGTTAAATTGAATAATGAATTAAGTCCAGCATCCAAGAGGTCAAAACATAAAGAGCCAGAAGAAATAACATAAGGCATCTTGTCCAATGCAATATCAATTCTGCCATTCCACCATCTTGTACTGGGACTTTCAAAATAACGAAGTTGTCATTGTGAAGATTTGAACTCAGAATCATTAGAGCACAGGGATCAAATGTATTACAGTATCTGTTCAGGCTTTGTGTTCTATTAATTCATCGCTTGGTCCCTGTGTGTGTGCTGTATAGTGTCTGTCACTGGAATCACAAAAATGGCTGATGGTCTCTGTGACAGGTGTCTGTAATCAACAAGTGTGGTTGGCTACTGTTGCAATACTGTGGATTTACTAGTAAGAGCTGGTTCAATTTATCTCTGGAGAAAAGCAACACTTGTATACAATGCATACCATTTCAACATGTGTATAATGTGACAATTTTAATACAAAACATTGGAGCCTGCAATGGAGGGGTGGGAGAGGCTAGCATTATAGCTGACTAAAAACAAAAAAATATTGATTTTTTTTTTTTTGTTCAAGAAATAGGTGGCATTGTATTTGAGGCTGCATTGTATATGTAAATACAGCACACAAGTACACACACAAGTACACACACACATACACATTGTGTGTGTGTGTGTGTAAACACACACAAACATGCTTACAGATATCTATACACACACACAATTTTCTTAGTTGTCACAAAAGCAAAAAACGCAGGGACGTTACAGAGACAAACAGTGGGAGGGAAGGTGTTACAAAGAAACAGTTATGAAAAACCAATGATTTTGAATGCACTAGCAGCCTCCCATAGAGATATATCAGTCTTTTTTTTTTATCGTCCAACTACA
>JAOPJW010009180.1:71618359-71628999 GCA_027122535.1 Octopus maya | reverse complement strand
ATTATTTTTTTTTTCTCCGTTTCAGCATTTTTTGGGTACGTCACATAATACCACACTCCATCTCCTCCTCGTATCTTCTTTCTTTTGTCTTGGACTTTTGGTTCTCTCTTTTCTCCCTCTATAAATAGTCTCTCCATCTCACCTTCACACAGTTGAGTTTCCGACACTTTCTCCATTGCTAACTCTACTTTCTTTTCCCTTCCTACCGCCCTCCTTCACAGTTTCTTTTCTCACCTCTTCTCTCTTTTTGTTTCCTGCTTCTCCGCTCCTCCTTCTTTTCTTTTTAACCATAGTGAATCCTTTCTCCGTTTCTTTTTCTGTTACCTTGTCCTGTACCACTAGGTCCACACTCTCATGTCACGCCTCCTGTTCTGTTTGTGGCTTTCTTTGGGTGCACCATGCCTTCATGTGGCCCCTTTCTCCACATGAGAAACATGCTGGTGGCCTACCCTCCACAACTCTCAGTTTCACATCTTCTGGCAGCACAATCTCATCCACCACAATATTCAAGCCCTCCGTTGTTGCCTGAATCGTTAATTCGGTACCATATCCCCAGTAGTTCACCTTCTGGGTCCTTGTAGCCTTCAGGATCTTCCCGTCTTTCATATTATACGTTATGGCTGTCATCAGCCATTCTTCTTTCAATTCGGGTGGCACCTTACCCACTCGCACCTTGACTACACGTTTGCTGCAGTACGAAGGCAAGAGCACCCATTCCTCTGTCCTTATTGCCTCTGTGGAGTACTTTGTTGCTTCCTCCCCTGTTGTGAAGCGCACCTCCACAGTGGCGTATCTCCTCCCTCTCGTAACATATGTTGTAAATCTTTTCAATTCTTTTATACATTCCTCTATGGCTTCTATCAGCGCAGTCTCTATTTTTCTTGTGGCTACCTTCATGGTTTTAAATGTTACCGTTCTTTTTAACATGTTGGTCGATAATTCTTCAGGTGGCGTTAGCTTCAGAATAATACCTTCCTTAGTGATTAATTTTTCCCTCTCTTTCATCTTTCTAGGCTCCACTTTTATTTCGCTGACCTCCAACTCTCGCACGTCTACTCCTTTGCTCGTTGCGGCCGCATAACTTGGGCCTGCCTCCGGCGCCTTCTCGATTTTCCACAATGGGAAACAAAACAACAATTAATGAATTAGCAACTTTAGCAACAATTCAAATCAATAACAATGGCAACAATTCGATAAACACTTCAACATAGACTCACGCAATAACTTCACAGAGACGGAATATCGCTAAGCATTTCGCCCGGCGTATCAACGATTCTCGACCCCAAAATAATGAAAGGGAAAATCGTCCATGACGAAATTTGAACTCAGAACGTAAAGCCAGAAGAGATGCTGTTAAACATTTTGTCTGGCAAGCTAACGATTCAGTCAGCTAATGATTTTGAACATAGCAAACAAAAACACAAAGCCTCAAATTTTGTGAAGTCAGAACAGTCGATTATATCGAGTTCAGTATTTGACAGGTGCATATAGGCTGAACGATTAAGATGACCGCCATAGGAATTGAAGTTAGAATGGTCCTTAATTTTAGGATAGATCACACGAGGTCCCATATTTTAAAAACAAGTTGATTTTGCAACTACATTGAACAAGATTTAAAGGATTATTATCTTGAAAGTGCATATTAGTGTGTCCATATACTTTTATATATATAATGACTAGTTTACAAGGCATTAACATATCTATTTGTAGGTTACGAGCTCGGATCTCATACATGTGTCATATTGCGAATCTGATTTAACACTTTACTATGGCAATGTTACCTGTAATAGACGGGCATCCTATGATGGATTTCACATTATAATGTATGTAGGACAAAATGTTTTACATTGCGTCAGTCTATATAGCTCTCAATAAGAACGTTAGATTGACATTCTATCAAATAGGACATTTATCTTTTATCCTAGTAACTCTAAGTCAATTCTCTTTATTCTGTCTTAATTCACTTAATTGTCGATTGGAAAAAATACCAGGAGGGGATTTGCTTCATATCACTTTGACCCTAACTCCATATTCTAAGAAATGAAACTGGAACTAAGCTTGGCTCTTATAAGCCCCTCAGGCCACGGGAAAACAGAAAGGTATACATATCTCAGAAGTAAATTAACAGGATGTGGACAAATGCCCATTATAGCTATATTTTCTAGAATGTGCTACGCGGAAAAAAATTATTTAAATGAAAAATATTTTCAAAGATTATAATCCAATCGTCTGCTCCTGCTCACGCCCTTCACAAAGCGTGAATGAACGACGGTAAAAGAAAAATTTAAGTCACGACGTCCGGGTGGCCTGTTGAATAGGCTAACATTACTAGTGAGATCAATTTCAATTTTACAAAATAGAAGCAAGAAAATAAATTAAGCATTAAAAGATAAACAAAAACTTGTTTCTAGCGGTTTAATTTTGAAATTACCGGACCTTTCAGTTAAAAATCTATTGAAATGGATTTTGCAATCCTAGGGAGCCGCATAAGCATAAGTCCCCTATGTACAATAATTGTTATTGATAATAAAAAATTGAAAACAAGCCAAAATATCTTACCCTGTTAGTACAAACTAGGAAAACTTGGCCAAAATATCTTACCCTGTTAATACAACTAGGAAAACTTGGCAGTTATGTGGGGAAGTCACATCATCTCGTTATACCTCTTTCCCCAGCATATATCCCATCTGTGTTACATTGTTTAATGGATCTATTACCTTTAAGAAAGATTTTTTAATTGTTTAAATGAAAAGTTCTAGAAAGATTAAAGTAATGTTGACAAAATTTCATCTACCTGTCAGGTATTTGTAATCAGTGGAAGACGACAAAACCATAGCGATGGTGAGTCACCCTACTGGCTGATCGCGATTATATAAAACATCACAGCCAGAAATACAATTTTTACATCCTACAAAATCACTTTAAAGTATATAACCCATGAATACCAGTCAATGAGTATGCAGTTTCCCAGAAAATACCTCACGGAGTGACGACCGTCCCTTGAATTGTTACAGACTACCCTTTAGCAAGGTATAGCACTTGTTCAGCCACCCTGCCAGAGATACAGCGAAATAATGGGACTGCAGTAGGGAGGACTGTGAAGAGGCGTCAGAAGAGCTCAACTGAGCCAACATTCTTACATTGATGCTGAGCGGAAGAATTCTAGATCAACAATCAGGATCACTAAGCTCTATTAAGAGAGTAACTGCAATGCATCTGTAGGGGTGGCATCAATGGTTGTGTAATTAGCTAATGAAAGATTCATTATGATTCAAGATCCCAGTTCAAATTCATACTAAATCGCTCGTTGCGCAGGTAGAATTCAATGGCGACAGAGAGTCACAGAAATTCGTCCAAGCAGCACAACCAGATATAGGATAAAAGTATCTTTCAATAAATGTATGATGAAGCATACTAAATTTGTTTTTTTCCACAAAACACACTTGTAAAATTGGAGTGCTTCTTATGCGAGGGTGCATCTTATACGCCGGCAAATATGATCTATAAAATGTTGAGTGCTATTAATAAACATTGCTGGAGATAATTGTTTGTAAACTAGTTATTACAACTGATTACTGAACATGTTAGTCATAATACAGCTATTGGTGGAACTAGTGGATGAAAGTTATTTGCTCCAACAAGGACAACTTAAACGACCAGATATATGAGTGACACCGTCATGTGTTACTGTAAGAGTGGAAATAATAATCAAGACAAAAAAAAAAGTGGTATTATTAATGATTTCAGATTTTAGCACAAGATTTGTGCTAAAATTTTAGGCGTAGGGGCTAGTCGATTACATCGATCCCCAGTGTTCGGGCTTAATTAAACAATTTTTTAATGTCTCCTTTTTTCAGGAACAGCTTAATGTATTGGTGACGGTGCTGGAGTGCATAAAGATTAAAGTTGTAGTTGAAAAAAAGTTAGCTGATATGGAGAGCTGGAAGCCATCTGAATACTGGAAAAAAGTTACCTATATTATGATTATTCGAGTCAGGTATCAAAATGCCGACATCGTGACTGCTGTTCAACGCTCTGTGAACACTGTAAAGGCTGCAAGACGTGACATGGACAGTTGGAATGGAGACTGGTCACCTATTTCTCTCGATTGTAAT
The DNA here is from genome assembly GCA_027122535.1 of Octopus maya. Classification (NCBI taxonomy): domain Eukaryota; kingdom Metazoa; phylum Mollusca; class Cephalopoda; order Octopoda; family Octopodidae; genus Octopus; species Octopus maya. The sequence continues at coordinate 71,624,884 of JAOPJW010009180.1, read as the reverse complement.
CCCATGGATGACTCTGTGTGGGGCACGGTTGCGAAAGACATCAACCGCCCTGCCTGTAATACTAAGGCCAAGCTGGTTACCAAGATCAAGGAGGTATTCAAAAGTCTTTCCAGTAAAACAGTAAGCCATATATATTTTGGAGCCGTCTTGAGGTCATGGTGGAACCTGAGGGCGGCTACTTTGAATAAACTGTTATCTCAATTTTTTTTTTTTATACTTTTATCTTTGGACAGAATATTGTGTTTTCGTTTCCTTATATGCAAACTGTAAAATTTAACCTGAACGTCCTGTATTTAATCTGTCCTGCGATAACTGTCACTAGCAATGAATGTCTCTATGGAGATAGCGATGGCCCAGAAACATAACTGTTGACTGTTGTTGACTGTTGTGTATGTGACAGAAGTAATTAATGAATCAATAGACATTATATTTAATCGACAATAAATTAAGCAGATTCCTTAGTAATCAATGACACTCTTGAGACGTACTTTATTCATTGAAAACTTAATCTTAAAATAGAAAGATGTGTACAATTTTTCTTTTTACTCTTTCTCTCACTCATACAATGAGTGCAATGGGGAGGCAATACAATGGAGACGCAAGTGCTTTACTTATCTCTTCGGTATGTTATAGAGATAAGTGGCGTATACAGTAAACCGGAACATAGCAATATCTTTGAAATTCCTGTGCGTGTGGTTCAAAAGTAAACAACTCATACAGTAGTTGTAGTGAGAATGAAAAATAGCGGTATAAAAGTTGTTATAAATGAATACTTTAATAAAGAGCACACCTACACAAATGCGCCCCCAACGACTTTGTTTCCTCATAACATGCAGAAAAATTGGTATTTTTTAATGAAATTTTGTACAGACACACTTCAGATGGTGTAGATTTCGAGTCGGCCTTGTTTCCCTATAACTTTCTGAAAAACGGGTACCTTTTTAATGAAATTTTCTACAAATACTTTTCAAAGGGTGTAGATTACGGTCATATCAGAATTTAATATGAAAAAAAAAAAAAAAAAAAAGAAATGAATATACTGATATACATCACTACATTTTCGAAATTTCAAGTTTCTTTTGTAGGTACATGTGTCTATGTGTACGAGTCCACCAAATTTGTTTTTCCTATTAAATTCCGATATAATCGCAATATACACACTCTGAAAGGTATTTGTTGAAAATTTCATTAAAAGTACCAATTTTTCTGAAAGTTATGAGGAAACAAAGCTGGATCGTGTGAATTTTTCAAAACCCCTCTCCCTACTCGTCTAAAAATGCTTTCACAATAATCAGAATATACATCACTTGAAGCGTATTAGAAAAAAATAATTTAAAAAACTGTTTTCTGAAAATTATGAGGAAACAAAGTCGTGGGAGGCTGGAACACTTGTATTGGTATATCTAATAAAATAGATGTTCGAACTGTTTATAAATTGTCAAAAACTTTTATTGGAAACTTTACATTACTAAGTTTCGGACGCGTCTAATCATTTGTTAGCTTCTTATAAGCCTAGATATGCGATATAACTGAAGCCGTATGTAATACACTCACAAATTCAAATTAAATCTGTCGCTATTTTAAAAAAGTAAATCACTGAGATTGGTTACTCGTGAATGCCATTCACTTCTGCAGTTAAGTTAGTATCAACATATTCGATATAGGGAGCACACTCACGAAAAAAATTCCAATAATTAAATCATTTTAACAATATTATTTCAACAGATGTAACAATAACGGGAGACAACTACGTGGTTGTTTTGATGTTATATTTCCTCATTGAAATATTATTTTTGTGAATAAGGCGGCCAGCTGGCTGAATCATTAGCATGCAAGACAAAATGCTAAGCATTTCGTCCGTCTTTTCGTTCTGAGTTGAAATTCCGCCTTTCATCTTTTCGGGGTCGATAGAATAAGTACCAGTTGAGCACTGGAGTTACTGTAATCGACTTACCCCAGCCTCGAAATTGCCGGCCTTGTGCCAAAATCTGAAACCAATTACTTTTATGAATTTGTTTTTACTTAATATTTAATCGTTAATAAGTTGGGATCTATGATAGGTTTGTGTAATATTCGGTTGTTATTTTTGTCCGTTGCAGTAGTTGTGATTTGGCTGTTGTTTCTTAATTGGCTATAGTTTCTTGATTGGCTGTAGTTTCTTGACCACTAAGACACTTCCCCTCAGTTCTGCTATCACACACACACTAAACTACACCAATAGTCTCCATACCGATGTGTTATTAATTGTTGAGTGGAAGCTAGGGTATTTTATGTAACCCTTTTATTACGAAAATCAGATATAGCCACTCAAAATGTCATTATCCTTAACTGCAGAAAGCAGTTTCATACACCTATGTATCTTTTGTTGAGAAACGTCATGTTTAAAACTTTTTTTTTAATACGTCAAGTTTATTGAGGCAACTACTTAGAGAAAGTACCAATTTTTTTGTAGATATTTAGCGTAACCATGAAATTTAATTTCGCAGTGAAAGGGTTAATGTATTAAAATTAATTACTAGTAGTCATTTTGAAAATCTTTATCTCGCTGAAAGGCAGAAAAAACAACTCGAAATTTAATTCTATTAAAAATAGAGTGGAGTGGAGAGTGAATTTAACCTTTGTCAGCATAGACATATTTTGGCTTTATTAAACTGCAGGAGTGAATGTAGTTTAACCCTTTAGCATTCAGATTACTCTATCAAATGAAATATTTATTCATATTATTTTGAAATAATCACGTATCATCGTGTGGCTTTGAGACTTCCATGACGTGATTGTTTATATATAGAATGGCATTGTGGAATACGCGTGAGGGGTCAGGTCTGGTCAGTTCGAACATAAAACAGGTAGATGGGTCAGATACGGCCGGCTTAAATGCTAAAGGGTTAAATGTTACTGCCGGGCCCTTATCACTCGTGATAATATAGTTGTAGAGTGAGAGGTCACTGTGGTTGTTGCTGTTTAGCCGCTGATCTAAAAATATTGCGGTCAAGACCGTGCTGTTTTTACCAAGGATAATGTAAAATCACATTATTCAGTTTGTCCTTTCATTGTCTTTTTTAAGAACCATTTGAGGGAGATATGACTGCTATTTTTTTGCAATTTGATCGAGGACGTAGACTCCGTTGGAGGTTATTGCTTAGTTCTAGATCAGCCCGTCCTGACTCAGCAAACCCATGATCCAAGACAACACAACCGTAACCATTCTGTATTTTAAAAAAAAACCTGAGAGTTTAAGGGAAATTTAGGAGCTATTTCTAGTTGATTGAGCTCCCTTGTTTGTGCAGTTATGATTGCCATTTAGCCCAGTATCAGCTCTAACTGAACAAACCCATGTTCAAAGGCATTTCCAGTCGTGACCATAATGACTAGAGGGATTTGGCTGCTATTTCTAGCTAATTGATCGACCGTGTGAAGTCTCCAATGACAGACTCACGTCGTCATTGAAATTGTTTACAGAAAGGAGGGGAAAGGTGATCCAGTGACGTAGTCTCACTAAATACAGGAAGTGACGTCAGGTACTTCGGTTACCTAGACGAACTCTCACTAAAATCTCGTCGAGATTTCTTAGCGTCAGGGAACGTTTTTTTGCAGCATGGCTTTTTCTTTATCTCGGCTTGCCTCAAATATTGTGAGTAAACAGCGGCCAATTTTACTATGTCTGGCTAGAACTTCTTCAGCGGGTGGCAAGCCAGTTGACCACCATAAAGGCAAAGTTGGTGAGTAAGACCCTCTTTAAATTAACCCAATCCTCCCAGCCACTACTGATTCATTTGCATATCACACACACCAACATCATTCTGCACCAACCTTGCAATCTTCTTCATTTCGTTCTTATGTAACAAAATCCATCTTTCTTCAAAACAGCTTCTCTGTTATTCTTAATGTCTGTTTTACATTAGAAATTACAGTTGTGGCTTCTTTTCACAACGTTTTTACAATAGTTTTACGTTTGCTTTAATTACTTGAGTGTCGCTTGGTGAGAGCGGGAGGGCAGTTCAAGGTGAAAACAGTCACGTTTGTTTAGTATTTCAGCTGTGGATATTGAATGGGCATTGTGTCACGTAAGCCACTATTTACGATGAAAGTAGAATTTCGACTTATAATAAATACATACATACATTCTTTTTTTTGTATCGAATATTTCCCTTTCTCGCTTGTACTCCTCTGCACATATATATGTATATTTATATTCGTGCAAACGGTCAAATATCTTAATATATACATTGCATTCCTGTATTTTAGAGTCGGAAATTAGCTAGTGCTTCTAAAGCTTCTCTTTGGATGTGTATTTTTCAAACATAAATTACGAATCTGAAAAATAAAAGGTGGATGAGGTGGGGTTTCAAGGAGACTAGTAGGCGTTCTCCCAATCTGCTTGAAATAACAACCAAATCTCTTTCAAATCCTACCATTTTCGAAAGAAGGAAGGACACATGTTGGATGTTGTCCCAGTTACACAAAAATACTGGATGGTCGTGATTAGAACGCTATTACCACAGGTCTGATAGATGAGGGAATGACCTAGTGATAATTCGTTTCTTATCGATATCTTTACTAATCTGTCCATTTTAGTGTTCGTTGGTCGCACAAATAAACTACCGTTACTCTTCATGATTTCTTTTAAATTTAACTATTATCTTAATTTACTGTAATATCTATTTGTCTGTCTATTATCTATCTATTTGTCTGTCTGTCTATTATCTATCTATATATATGTCTAACATACGATCATTTTATTTTAGGGTTCTTTCGATACCTTTTTAAAACTTTTATTGCAAGAATATCTGGGTAAAATACTGAAGGAAATGGGATGGGGTTGTATTATGAGTAATGAAAGACGTACTCTTTTCATTCCGTCCTAATGTTTTCACTTAAAGTGTCGTTTGCATGTGGAATGATATTTTCATTTTTAAAAAGTAGTAGCATTTTAAATTTCATAGAAATGTTTTCTCCCAGGATTTCTTACATTTGTTGCAATACGTTTTCTCAATTCAAATGATGACTGACTACCAACATCCCCATTGTCCTCATAATGTACCACGCCGGCCACATTCTGCTATACTAATGGTTAAGGGATGCTGTGAATAGTCCCCATGTCCTTACCATAGCCTAAAGGATAGAGGAACTAATTTTAGGCAATTGCATTGGGTTTCAACTTGAAATGCAAAGAAGAAAAAAAAACAAATACCACAAGATTTTTTTTCTAGTACAATATTAATACTTTCATTATTGAATATATTTTCATTTCGCTCAGATATTCGGAATGAAGTGAGCCTACTTTTTTTCTGCTTAAGGGGCAACATTTTTCCAGACAATCACATAAGTTATTATTATGTAGCTATCTATTATTATTAACGAATTAGTGGAGAATAAGATTTCTGCACGAAGTTTAGTTGTTTATAATAGACTAAAATATTCCTTTAGACCACACTAACTACGATTTTAAATTAGAAAACTATACATTATGTCTTTATATGCTATAAGGCAGGGTTCTTACGGTTTGAATGTCTTTGAGCTTTGGTTTGATCAAAGTAGATTTAGGTTTAAACTACAATGTGTGATCCATTTCTACTTGAAGTGAGTTTAAAGTCCAGGCTGTTTGTCAAGTGGAAACAGATTTAAATAATTTTGATAAGTGATTGTGTTCAACAATTAAATTAGTTTTATTTTTGGATCTATCTGCAGCTAGTCTCCAGGACACTGTTTTAAAGCATTTTCACATTTAGTTACTTTCATTTATCAATGAATTGTTTGCACGGAAAGCCCCCTAAATCTTTTTATGCATTAGCCCCTATTTTCCCTCATAAAAATTTTAAGTTTTGCCTTCAGAACCAAATCTAATGAGCCTTTTCTCCCATTCAAATTGTTGTAAAACGTGTGTAGGTGTTGAAATTTATGATTTATCGAAAATATTAACATTTTCTGTTTAACTGTTAAGCATACTTAGATATGAGCTGGTTCACGGTAGACCTTGAAATTTTATAACTAATTAACGGATTGCATATAACAAATTTAGAAAAGTGTTTAGTAATCAAGTTTGTTGTTTAACCTGTAAGAAATTAAGGTTGACACTGGAAGGGTGTCACACAATCCCTTACATAAGCCTGTTCGAGTAGAGCTATAGTCAACAATATTTTAGTGTAATATAGGACTACATTACATAATGTATCCTATTGTTATTAAACATTACTTAATTCATCCTATTGTTATTAAGGCCGCGAGCTGGCAGAATCGTTGCCGCATCCGAACTAAAATGCTTAGCGGTATTTCTTTTGGCTTTACGTTCTGAGTTCAAATGTCACCGAGGTCGACTTCGCTTTTCGTCCTTTAGGTGTCGTGTAAAAACGTACCAGTCGAACACTGGAATCGATGATATTGATTTACTCCTTCCCCTAAAATTGCTGGCCTTGTGTCAAAATTTGAAATCATCGTTATTATAATTATTATTATTTGGAAACCTTTAGTGGATAATGAAAAGAGATTTACTTGTCAAGTAGTTCGACTGTGTTGGTAATCCCTTTT
>JAOPJW010009180.1:71594656-71605084 GCA_027122535.1 Octopus maya | reverse complement strand
GTTTCACCAGTCTTCAGTCAAATCGTCCAACCCATCCTAGCATGGAAAGCGGACGTTAAACGATGATGATGATGATGATGATGATGATGATGATATATAAGGGTGAGGTTTGTCAGAATGAAGTAGTCAGTAATAATTAACAATAATGAAATTGATTAAATTTGACACAATCCTAATCTGTCCTGTCTCTAAAATTGTTTTTGTTCTTGTGACACCCATTTCTGCTTTCTGAAATATTTTGGAGTCTTTATATATTTTTAAAGTTTTTAAATAATATTTTTTTACTGTTATATGTATTTGCTTTCTCTTTTGTATTTTTGTGGGTTTTATGTTTTCTGATATCCTTTATATTCCTTTCCTATGGGTATCTCTGAAATCTAAAAGGACATGTTTTGTACACGAAAAATTTTACTAACCTGTCAATATATGCAAAATAGAGTTGATGAAACTTTATGTGATAGAGTTCAATATTTAATGCCTATAAAATGTTCTGATGATTAGCTCTATTCACTGCTTTGATATGTTACCATACGAATATATGTGTGCACTTTATATATATAATTAGTATGCAACTTATAACTGGTGTTAATGTAATTAAATAGTGTTTATGAAACACCTGTAAGCATACATAATATTTTTTACCTCTTCTGAATTTTAATTATTATACATTGCATAGTGAATCCTGGGTTTTCAGGAGCAAGGTGACAAATTGCATCCTAAACTTTACTATGTTACCTGATAGCCAGACTTCCTGAGGAGTGCTTACTGTGAGTTCTATTTGATTCTTCTCTGAACCCCTATTTCTATTTGTGTGTAAGTATGTGTGTGTGTGTGTGTGTATACATATTACATGACACATATCCACCATCATCACTCTCAATCTCTCCATTTCTCCAACTGAGGTATCCTTGTATCTCCTTTAGAGCAAGACACCTTTCTCTATCTTTCTATTATTCTTTTAACTGCTCATTAACTTTCACTTCCTCTGTACTATCCCCCACTCTCATGAACTGACACGAAAACACCTCTCTCAATACTACTCCGTCTCAGTTGAGGGGTCTTTGCCTTGCAAGTTACTGAATGACCCTGCTGATTCTGGTGCTACAAAGAAAGCACCCAGTACACTCTGTAATGGTTGACATTTGAAACAGCATCCAGCTGCAGAAACCATGCCAAAACAGATAAAAGAGCTTGACACAGCCCTCTGGCTTGCCAGCTCTTGTCTCTGTCCAACCCATGCCAGCATGGAGAACAGACATTAAAGGATGATCATGTCATGATGTGTGTATATACACACACACACACACACACACACACACACACACACACACACACACACACACACACATCCTCATCGCTGCTTCCATGCTGGTATGGGTTGGGCAGTTTGATGCCAGCCACTTTGTAAAGTGTTCTGGATGCTTTTTATATAGCATCAGCACTGTAACTTACAAGATAAAGAATCCTTGACTGGGAGGGGAAGTGGTATGGATGAAGGTGGCTTTGTGCCAGAGGATGAGAGGTTGAGAGAATAATGGAAGAAAAACATGTCTTGCTGTGAATGAGAAGCAAGGGTGCCTCAGTTTAAAAAGAAAAGAAAGAGAAACTGAGAGAGAGATGGTGGTGGTGGAAATGTATCAGGGCAAACCCTCAAGATATAGCTAGGGGTGAATATAGGGTGAAGTGATGCAGAGGATTAAGCTTGGTGATTTGGCAGGAAGAGAAAGAAGGAAGTTTCATAAGAATGTGAGTAGAGATAGTTCAGGATGGATTAGTGGTGACTGTAGTAAGTGATGGTGAGAGGTATAGGAGTAGCTGAAGAGGGAAGTTTATAGTAGATGTGGGAGTGATAGTAGAAATGAGAGGGGTTAAGGATGGAGTTGAGCAGAAGTGGGAGAGCAGTGGCTGAAGATATGGGAAAGAGGGGATTGGTGGAAAGAGTGAACAGGGAAGATGATGATGAATGGAAATGATTGTGGCCTAAGGAACAGGAAGGGAATCAAGGGGAGGGGGATGTGTCTGTCCTTCTGTCAGGTGATTTTAGTACCCAAATAATACGATAGATAGAGAAGTGATGAGTGTTAGGGAATGAGAAGTGGCAGAGATGCTTGATGAAGCAGAGAGAATTGGGTAGGAGCAGAGCCCTCCCTGCCCATACAAGCATTTTCCGAGATGGTTTCAAATATACATCATCATCTTCATACACTGTGACTGTCTCCCACTCTCCTTCCCTGTCCTCACGTCCCCACTCACTGTATTGCTGCTTTCTCCCACCCCATCTTTATACCCAGGTTTTCGCCAGTCACTGCAGTCCCTACTCCCAACTCGTACCTTGGCAATACCTGGTCACTTATATTATGACCTCCACACCTAGAGGTCCAATACCCTGGCAATTGTCACCATTTATCTCTCTTCCTTACTCTACCATCACATCTATGCTCTGATCCTTGTTACTTGTGAGTGTACCCTGGCACCTCACCACTATCTCTCTCCTGCTCTCTCTTGCACTCTTGTTCTTCCCTCTGGCTGGATAGCCATGTATCTCTTTTACTGCAGCACACCTGTTTCTGCCCCCATTCTTGATCACTCTCTCCCCCTTCTCTTGCCTTTCCCTCTGGCTAGGTAATCTTGTATCTCCTTTACATCAGCACACCTGTTTCTGTCCTCTTTCTTGCACTTCTCTCTCCTCCTCTCTCTTCCCTCTCACACTTCCCCTCTCTCTTCCCCCTCATTTTCTCTTCCCCTCTCACTTTCTCTTCTCTCTCTCTCTCTTACACACACACACACACAAACAGCTCGAGATGGCAAACTGGCAAACTGACAAGTGGCCATTGATGAGATGGCTCATTCTCTGCAAATTAGTTGTGGTTCTCCATATGACATCATCAACTACAAGCTTTGCTTCTGTAAATTCGGTGTGAGATGGGTGCCAAGAGAGGTTACTGATGAACCTAAGTGCTATTTTATTTACATTATTTTGTCCATGAGCATTTGGCGTAGTGGTTAAGAGCGCGGGCTACTAACCCCAAGATTCCAAGCAGTGACCTGAACAACAATAATAATAATAATAATAAGAAGAAGAAGAATGATAATAATAATAACAACATTGAAAAATACCTTAGGAATGAGAACGCAGATTCGAAATTTCCCCCAAGATACCTGAAGAAGGCTGGAGGGTGTATCAGCCAAAATGTTGGGTTGACAACAAACAAGATGAGGACAAATATCCGTCGAATGTAAATAATGTAGATAATTCCTCATCTCTTAAATATAGAACTATATTAAGTGCTATTGTGTGGAGATGAAGGCAATGCTACAATGATGAAGGCAAAGCTCTTTTGGAGTGATGAGAACTGGGTCCATCACTTTGAGCCAAAATCCCAAAAGTAGAGTAAGGAGTGGAAACACCTAGAATTGCTAACATAAAAGAAATTCAAGACTCAACTTTGTGTGAAAAAGTGATGCTAACCATTTTGGGAAATGCAAAAGGACCACCTATTCTGGGGCATTATCTGGAAAAGGGCTCTACAGTCACCAGTGTAGGCTGAAGTGAAATGCTGACCAACAAATTGAATCCAGCAATTTGCACCAAATGCTGAGATCTTTTGTTAAATAAAGTTTTATTGTTGCACACCAATGCCTGCCCACATTCAGCCACATACACCATTGGAAGCTATTGAGTTTTGAGTTGCTGCAACACCTGTACAGTGCAGATCCCACACCTCCTGACTTACTCTATCACTTTTTGGGTACTGCTCATCTATTCCTTTATAAATTCATCAATTTGCTATGGATAAAGAAGTGCACGAAACAGTGCACTAAGCCACTGCATGGCCCACTGGAAACTGTCTTCTCTGATGGAATAAGCAAAAGCTTATCAAAGGTGAGCAGAAATAAACAACCAAACACAAAACATTGTGTGCCTGTGCTTGAGCCACCTTTGATAAGGTGGTGGTGAGTAAATTGATTCAGTTCAGATCACATGAATGGATGGTCCTCTCTGAAGGTTTTCTAGGAGAGAAATGAACTGGAAATTTCCAATTGAAATTAGAAGTACTTGTAGGAGAGCAAATAGATAGAGAGAGATATAACCATAGTATCACAAGAAAAATACCTCTATGAATGAACAGAGAGTGATACAACCATAATATGAAAATGGGAGAGAGAAAGGTAATTGAGAATTATGATAGGAATTGAAATTTATACCAGTAAGAGAGAAAGATTGGTTGGGGGTGAAAGCTGTGGGACTGAATGAAATTCGACTCAATTCTATTGTCATTTATGTGAAAGAGGCAGGAACAAGTTGGAAAGCTGAAGGCTGAAGAATAAAATAAGAGAAATCAGTTTACTTTGCTGTTTTAGTTTCGATGTGCTGTGTTATCTCCAGAAGTGAAACTGCACATCATTTGCCAAATATCCTAAAGCAGACATAGTAAGGAAGTTAATCATAATTACTATGTTAATGATGATATTAATAAAAAATAATAATTGTAACATTGACTATAATGCATTTCTGTCAAATGACAAGATTAATGATCTTATTGTACTCATTTAAGTTTTACTTGTCTCTAAATTCAAATGCTCCTTGCTTATTTTTTATTCATTATTTAGTACCAAAACTTTACCCACAATTGATCACTATTTTAAGTGATATCAGACTCTTTGATGATGCTACACATATGATATCCTGGCCTGAACCATTATAATTCAAGAATATCCTATGATTAAATATACTCTTCCATTGCATTTAATATAACACTACCCTTCATTTTTTTTCTATGGGTTGTCAACTTTGATGATTTTCTTTCGATTGAATCTGTTCTTTATATATTGTTACTTGTCTTTTAAAATAATATACCAAATTATCATCATTATCATTTAATGTTCACTTATCCATGCTTGCATAGGTTTGATAGTTATTATGTTTTGTATTATTTCTTAATTTTCTAGGTTTAACTATTTATTCTATTTTACTTGAACTCTAAACTCCATTATAATTACACTTTCTTGTGCTCTATTTTTTTTTACTTTTTAAAATATTTTTTCAGTGTTATAATTTCATCCTGTACATTCCTTAGTAGTATGTATTATTTAGCCTTTGTGTATGCATATATTTAAGCTTACATACATTTTTTTAATGTATCTGCTGCTTAAAGATATTTCTTATCAATTGTTTTAAGAATAAACAGGTTCTGGTTTGTCGTGGCACGTAGATTAGAGTCTTGGTCAATTTGAATGGTTGGTTCTGTTGCTTTGAAATAAGAGTATAGTTTATGACTAATGATTAACTGCCCATCAAAATTTCATCTAGCAGCAAATTCTAACACCTTAATCAATTATGACTATTAGATCAATCCTCCTCTAAAATAAGCAAACATTACTTTAGTTGTTTTTGGAATTCTGTTTTGATTGGCCACCAACTTTGATATCTCCAGCCTATGTTGAAGTTTTCTTGTATCATTCTGTTTCGTAATAAGTGTTTCTTCCCTCATATTAACCACCCTGTTTTATCAGGATGAAGTAGGGTGGTTATATAGCAATACAAATTTATGTAATTGATTTCATATTTCGGGAGTAAACTCTTCCCTAAATACAATTGAAACACATAGAATGTTTTGAACTATCCATTTGTTTTTTGCTTACTAAATGATACACAGTGTAATATGTACCACTTTTATTTTTGATACGTATATGGATTTGCTGGATACCTGAGATCATAAACAACTGTTAAACTTTGTATGGACTGCTGTATTGACGAGTTGAATTACCTGACATACTTTCTTTTAGCAAAAGATATGTGAAAGTGCTTCCAAGTTAATTTACCAAGTTCTCTTTGATCCCCTATGTTTCTATTTGTGTGTATATGAGGGGGGACCCAAAAGAAACTGGAATTTTGCAATATTATTTTGTTGACTTAGTTTTACATGTTTACACTTTTATCATCTTCACAGTATTCTCCATTTGAAACAATGCATCGGTCCAGACACATTTTCCACTGTTTCAAGAAGTCTTGGAACTCTTGTGAACTGATCCCTTTTAACACCTCCATGGTTTTTTTCTTTCTTCACATCTTCCATATCTGAAAATCCTTTAAGGATTTTTTTTCATTCAAAAAAAAAAAGTTGCAAGGAGCAAGACAGGGTGAATAGGGAGAGTGGGTAAGCAGGGTCATGCCATTGTTGGTCAGAAACTATCTCGCACTCAAGGCGGAGTGCACAGGCACATTGTCACTCGCATTCAAGGCGGAGTCCACAGGCACATTGTCATGATGAAACCACCATTTTTCATTTTGCCACAGGTTGGGGGGTGCTTTCATCTCTCTCTGTCCCACAAGTGCTTCAGAACCTCCAAGTGAAATGTCTGGTTAACAGTTTGACCAGCAGAACCAAATTCTGTGTGGACAATTCCTTTCGCATCAATGAAACAAATCAGCATTTGTCTTCACATTGGACTTCACTTGATGTGCTTTGGGTGGGGGTGGGGGTGGGGGTATGGTGACATTGAATGCTTCCATTGACTTGATTGCTGCTTTGTTTCCAGCTCATAGCCATAGCACCAGCTTTCATCACCAGTAATGACCTTCCCAAAAAAGGCCCAGACCAACTTCCAATTGTTCTTTCAGTCCATGACTGCCTTTGATCTTTCATGAGTCTCAAGCGTGGTACAACAAAGTCTGCTGCAATTCTTTCCATTTCCAATTCCTCACTCAAAATTCGTTGTTTGTGATGTTTTCATTCAATTCAGTTACACTGAAGTGGGGTTGGTCTTCAAGCAATAAGTGACCATTCCTTTGGAAATATCGGTTACATATTTCAACTTATTTAAGCATAAATATCTATAAAAAAAGTAAAAAAAAAAAACAAAAAAAAAACCCAAGACACTCAGGACTATATTATGAAGTACAAGACATGCATTATGCTTATTTATGTACACATATATTACAAACTGGAACAATTCTGAATTTGTCATTGCCAACAGAAAAGATAATTAAATGAAAAATGTTGTCTCCACTCTCTCCCCAACCACCATGTATATCTGTTTGTGTTTAGATATGTATATATATATATGTACACGTTGTAGTTAAATCCCTGAGGTTAATTTTTGTGAATCTTAAAAATAAATATGCAGAATGTTATTTAGATTCCATCTATATCTTCAGTTAGAAATAACCTTTCTTCTTATTTTGTGCATTTTAAGTTTGTCCTGAAATTTGAACCTATTCTCTTTATAGCATTCAGAAAGAATTGGCTGAGATAACTCTGGATCCACCACCCAACTGCAGGTAAACTGGAAGCTGTTAAAATTTTTCTTAATTTAAAAAAAAAATTAATTCAATAAGAAAAATCCAATATTAGAACCTGTGTTTTTTGAAATACTCAGTATATTACAGTAAATAGCAATACATATTATGTCCATCATTTTTCTTTCCAAATGACTTTTAACCCAGTATTTACAAGCTGTTATTTATAGTTTTATTTGCTTTGAGATTCACCATGCCTAAAAAAGAATGTGTGTGTGTGTGTCTGTGTGTGTTAGGATAATTGTGTATAGGAAAATCTATGTCATTAAAAACTCCAGCATAACTAGAGTTTGAATATATATTCATGATTGACTTGTACTTAGAAGTAAATAATGTCATGTCATCATAGTATCAGTATAAAAAGGTTACTGTTGAAGTTTAGTGTTTAGCTTCTAAATTTGAAGACTTTTGCAACCAGTGAATGGTGTAATTACACAACATCTTAGGCTTAGCATTATTGTATAAATAGGAAAGATTATTGTGGTATATATATATATATGTGTGTATGTTAAAACATATATATATATACACACTTACACATGATTTCATATTAAAATATTGGAATAATTAAACAATTTCAAATTGTGATTCATTGCAAAAAATAACTGGAAAATTCAAAATAGTTGAAAATATATTACTAAAGATAGTATGGTAGTAGGTATTTTTTAAATCAAAAACTATATTCAAAGATTTTACAGTTTTTTTTTTTAGAGACAGATAAGTTCTGAACTCCTCGAAATATTTTAACAAGATATACCAATTTGGATGAGTAAATAACTATGTTAGCAATTCTATCTTAACTATCGGAATGTAATTAAATAATTTATACTTTTTACATGTCATGATTGAATTTCTTATAATTAAGGTGAGAAATTACTGTTAGAGAATTATGATGATTTTCTTTGTCTTGTTTTTTTTTGTTTTTTTTTCACTATTGTAGTGCTGGACCAAAAGGAGACAATTTATATGAATGGGTCTCGACAATTTTAGGGCCTCCTGGATCAGTTTATGAAGGTGGTGTATTTTTTTTGGATATACATTTTACACAGGATTATCCATTTAAACCTCCTAAGGTAAGTACTTATTTAACTTCATATTTAATATTAGAATGAATATAATTCATCTTAATATCAGGAAATCTGGTGAACATTTTGTCCAGTGAGACAACAATGACAACAACAACAACATATATGAAATTGAACAAAATATACCACCTTATAGCCTATGTTTTTTTCTCCTTCCAAAATGGACCATCAACATCAGTTGCATAGACATATATAAATATCATCATCATTTTTAACGTCCGCTTTCCATGCTAGCATGGGTTGGACGATTTGGCTGAGGACAAACACTTTGTAATTTAATAGTTTTCAATGTAATACCTGTTAAATAGAAATTATTTTTATTTAATGAAAATGTAATAAAATCTAATCATAAGTAAGTGAAATTATGCTAAAATATAACTAAATTGAAAATCTTTTCCCCCTGGCCAGATCAGCAATTCTGAAAACTTTTGGGTGCAAATTTTACATGAGTAGAAGCTTTTTTTTTAACAAATTTTATCCTGAAAATAACCTGTGTAAATTACACCAGTTTACAAATTTCATGGGTTTTTATGGTGTATACATGAATACAAATAAATGAAAATAAAAATAAAAGTCACTCCAGAAATTATCCATTTTCATTTACTTTGTGAATTGATTTTTTTTTTTTTTATATTTTCAGCTTAGAGCTGCGGCCATGCTGATAAAAACTCAAACTATCTTCAATAATGTTTTATCTCTTATTATTTCAGGTGACTTTCCGAACAAGGATCTACCATTGTAATATCAACAGTCAAGGTGTAATTTGCTTGGATATTCTTAAAGACAATTGGAGCCCAGCTTTAACCATTTCAAAAGTGCTCCTGTCTATCTGTTCACTATTGACTGACTGCAATCCTCAGGACCCATTGGTAGGAAGTATTGCTACCCAATATCTTCAGAATAAACTGGAACATGATCGTGTAGCTCGACTGTGGACAAAAAGATTCGCCACTGGCCTTTAATGGTGGCTGTATGGCTGTGAGTTAAACCCTCCAGCCATTATTATGAACTCTGAATTGATCAAGACAGATGTCTAAGGGTGAGATGTTATCTGTAATGATTTGTTAAGCTCACTGCAAACTCTGTCAGAGCACATGGCTTATCTCTTCAATGAAGAAGACATGAGAAGAGAACTACTGATTGTGATGACTAAAAATATAAAAGAAATCAGGAGAAATCCTTCCTCTTGTCCATCATTTGTGTCTGGGAAATGAACTTGATGCTGAATGTGGTTATCAGTGAAATGTAGATGCATTGCTTGCTTAATTGTCCACTTCCACTGGCAATATATGTCTAGCTACAATGACCACAGTTGTAATCAAACTGTCATTACCAGACAGACAAATGAATTTTTCTTGACCAACATCAGTAACATTTGATCTGCTGGCAGCTTGACACTATAAAAAAAAAAACAAAACAAAAGCAGAAAAAAAAAAAAAATTTTTTTTTTTTTTTTTTTATAAATAAAGCATTACCAAAGACATTTTCTGTATCATTTTAGTTTCACCCTTTACAAATCTGTTTTCTATTTTCACTGATATTATAGTGTTATTTCAATTGAATGTTGGGCAATATATTTCATTTTTTGTCTTTTGCTTTTCTTTATATAAAAAATCCTACCAATGCTAACATAAATTACTCTAACGTTTGATTTACAGTTAAAAACAAATTCTCAAGATATCTTTTTAAAACAGTTGAATTTTCCTCCTAGCCAGATCAACATTTTTACACTCACCTTTTCCATGCTAGCATGGTTGGTTAGCTAGACTTCTTGAGGCAGTATCCTATGGGCTTTTGTCCTTTCTGACACCAACCTTTACTTCTTTTCAAAGTACTGTCTCCCAATGCTCTTCACAAGCCCAGCATTTGTTTACAGGCATCATAAACAGACATAATTGCTACCCAAGAGGTGTCACTGGGAGGACACGCAGTGACAAACACATATAATAACCTTCAATACGGTTTTTATGGCGAAGAATGTACCCCACAACATAGATTAGTAGTTAGCGACTTCGGGATCAAGGCAAAATGGGTGCCCAGAAT
>JAOPJW010009180.1:71458000-71468134 GCA_027122535.1 Octopus maya | reverse complement strand
CGGGTACGGCCGGGTTAGTCTCATGAACCAAAAAATTTTTCGGCCGCCTACGGCCAGGTTAGTAACGAAAGGGTTAATTGCCTCTCCACACTATCATATTGCATTTCTCATTAGCAGTTTATAACTAATGCTCAATCAAACCAACTTAGCATCAATGAACTTGGCTTATCTCTCAAATGAATATTATATGTCCAACCAACAAATCTGCCTTATCTTATTTCTTTCCCCTTTTTCATAGGTCTGTCATCTATTTTATCTAACTTTCAAAATTATATGACTATTTTCTATAAGGTAATTAATTCTTTCAGCACACAAAACAGAAAAAGAGAAGAAAAAGAAATTCCATAAACCTTTTTCTGTTACTGTGAACTTGAGTGAATATCGACCAACAAGTCCAATACATCATTGATTATTATCATTGAAATTAGCAATTACAAACGAGATGTAATCTTTCAATTTGAAGTGTTTATTCTGTTAAACAGCAAAAGAAAATTCCATATCAATTATCATCATCATCTTTTAATATCTGTCTTCCATACTGGCATGAGTTGGACAGTTTGACCAGAGTTGGCAAGCTGGAGATCTGCACCAGGTTTCAGTCTGATTTGGTTTGGTTTCTACCAAACCAAATCAGATGCCCTTCCTATTGCCTGCCACTTTATAGAGTGTGCTGGATGCTATTTATGTGGCACCAGCGCAGGTACTTTTATGTGACACCGGCATGGGAGCTTTTACATGATGCTGGTATGGGAGCTATTGCGTGGTGCCAGCACAGGATTCTTGCAGACCAATCCTATTCAGCAGGCAGAGCAGCATTAACACTTCTGCTGTGGAGGACGGGTCTTCTTGAGTACAGTAAGGCACCAGATATTTCAATCCTTTGTCATATCCTCCATAAGGTTCAGTGTCCTAGGATCATCCTTCGTCTCATGTCTTCCTGGGTCTCCCTCTTCCATGAGTTCCATCTATTTTGAGTAAGTGATACTTCTTTACGATGCTATCAACATCCATCTGTATCATATGACCAAGCCAGCAGAGTCTTCTCTCTTGCACACTGCATCCAATTCCTCTCATACCTAACTTGTCTCTCAACACACTAGCAGTTGCACATGTATACTAACATTACTCATCCAGTGGAAGATACTAACCTCATTCCTCTCTAACCTTCACATGTCCTCTGCATTCAGGGCCCAAATCTCACAACCATATAGAATTGCTGTTTGTCAACATGCATCATACAATCTTCCTTTCATTTGGAGAAAGAGATCTTGGATTGCCAACATAGATAAAAGCTCCCTGAATTTTCTCCATCCTATACTTACTCTAGCTACTACACTTTCCGTACATCTTCCCCAACAACTAATTTGATCCCCTAGGACCTCTGGGACATTTGAGAAAAATCAAGCTGGTTAAACTCATTGGGTTGTTAAATAACCGACACTCTTAAATGATTTCTTTTCACCGATTCCTAAAACGGATCGACTAAAAACACTCACTATGTACTTTAACTAAAATATCTTTTCACTTATTTTCTGAGGTCAACTGAAACATTTCTCATTTATTTTAGACAGAAAAATGCTAAATAAATTCAAAGCAGTTAAACAGCAAAATAGAGGTCATAAAACTGGTACCTACAGTACTAGCACTCACAATTCATGTGCCATTTTGGAAACATTATAAATAGTTATCAAATACATGTGAATGCAATAACATATTTAAATGAAATGGATTACAATGAGTACTGAATAACATAAACAGAGAAAGTTATACTATAAATAATTAAGTTTAAAGACTGATCTATTAACTGCAAAAAAAAAAAAGAAAAAAAGAAAATAATTGTGTTTAATAAACTACACAAAGATAGAAACAACTTGAAAATTCCTAAGTAAAACAATTTTGCTTTTAGAATATCCACCCCCAAAATTTGGGTAGTTGTTTGAAACTCGTGATTCTTAGTTTAAAATGTCAGTACTTTCAGCATTCCTAATGCCAACCACTTTACAATGTGTACTAAATGCTTTTTCATGCCACCAGCACTAGTGCGGTTGTCAATTACTAATGAGGTTGGAATCGCTAATGGTGTCGCTAGCTTTCAGTATATAATTGATGGTATAATAAAAAATAAAAAAAAAGATTTACAACCATCTTTGCATTTGTTGATGATGCTAATGGACATAACCAGAATAGCAAAGATCACAACTGGACATTCTTAGGTGTAGGGAACAACCTTACTATAAACAAAGAATACATTTTCTTCCAAAGTTATTAATTTGCTTCCTGATTGATATTGAATTAATTAGAATAGATCCAAAATGTAAGTGATCTTCATCAACTAAAAGACATCTCTCAAGCATACAATTAACATGTTTACCAACTACACTCCTGTTAGATTCTAAAATTTTCTGAGAAACTCCATTGTTTAGTTACTATGAAATGCTTTCCCTTCTCTTCAACACAGAAGAAAGCTTTTATGAGTTCTAAAGTAGGACGTTACCAACTCTGCTGCTGTGGAAATTATTGATTCAGCTGTGGTACAGGGTGGTTGAGACTGAGGCTTCTGATCATGCCATTTGCTGTCATCCTGTGTCTGTTGAGATGCCTGGGGTCTTCCTTTTCAAGAACAGGTTCACCTTGTGACCAGACATTCTTCTGTGGAAAGAGAAACCTATACTATTTTAGAGTCTTTAATGTAGTGGGAAGACGATCTGCTTAGCTTCCAATTCCAGATCAGAGATCAGCTGCTTTCATGTTTCATAATACATGGAGTAATAAAATAAAGAACAAGAAAAGAAATCTTTAATATATAAAACTGTCTTGCTTGCACTGTGACATTACTTATAGGTTAGGGAAAGTCAATACTGCTGCTAACACACCTTTCCAAATTTGTACTGTAATGAGATGGTTGTATTTTACAAAGATTTGTGCCATCCCAGCATTACATGAATGCTTCATTTCATGCATCCCCAAAATTTTTTATATTCTGTAGAGGAAGTCAAAAGAATGATCGCACACACTCTAAATGTGCTAAAATAAAGCTAAGACCTTACAATCCAATACGAACACGTGATAAGGGCTATTCAGTCCTTTAAGGGACTAGGCCTTAATTTTATGAACCTCTCCTCTTAGCTACAAATGAACCAATATTTTCTAACCATTGGGGATGAATTCTCAAAGTTCCTTTTTACTTTCCCATGTGCAGATATGGCTACTAAAACTATAATTAAGCGCTAATTAAAACTCTTCTCAATTTTTGGAATGCTGTTATATATTCATTTTGATTGTGGTGCATCTTTCATGTTGAAGGATTTATAACAATTCTTGCACCAGCAAAGTATAGCTACTAAGAGAACTATTCCTTACAGCCCTCAAGGGAATGGACAAACAGAACAGTTCAATGGAGTAATTTGGAGCTAATATTATTAGCCCTGAAATTGTGACACATGAAACCTTTAGCAAAAGAACTAGCTCTCAATATACAATCTGTCTGTCCCCACTCTTGACTTCAACAAATTACACATATGAATGTCTTTTTAACAATTATTACAAATCTTCAAGTAGGCGGTCAGCCTCTTCATGGCTCTCGTCACTGAGTAACGGGGGTTTTCTTAAGCCGTCACAACTTCCAGAATAAACAGGACCCTTTCGTGGATGAAGCGGAACTTTTGAATGTGAATTCTCATTTTGTGGATATCAGATTCATTGATAGTTGTACGTCCACTGTTTCATTAAAACACGGTTCCATGTGGAGATGTCTCTTCCAATTTCGTATTTAAACCAGTAGTATCCGAGCCCCACGAACAAATGATGCTCCAGAACGCTCTTGAACTTGATACTACTGCTACACCTATTAATATGTAAGGCGACTCTTCTGAAGCAGACCATCGAGTGACGATGGTGAACTCTCCGTTACACCCCCCCCCCCCACTCAACCATATTAAACAACAAACCGCTGAATTCAAGACATTCGGTATTTCCACTCGGAAATTAACGCAAATCTAATATTTAATATATATATATATATAATCAGTGTAGGTCATAAGAACATCCTGACCTCAAACCTTAGCAACCATAAGTAAGGTTGTTAGACAACGAAAGGCATGATATAAATATGAAACGTATTCTCGAAGATAAGTTATTTTCAGACAACTTTCAGGGCAAAAATTAATGTTTCAATTGTTATATTAAAATTTCTAGACGGCAGTCAGACAGTTTAGTTAGCATCCTATTTTCATTTAAACAAGTGTACCTAGAATTACATTATTGTATACATTTTTTTAAAAGCCTGCGAGGTGTTGTTTGAACAACTTTTTGGCTGCCATTTCTAGCACATCAGAGTCAACGTTTTGTGCCCCTTTCTAGGCTCGAGTTTGACGGAGACTTTTAACGATAATTATAAGAAGTCATCATTAGGATTAGTAGACTGTAAAAAGTTAAAAATGATATCAAACTATTAATCAAAATGTACTTACAGTTGTTTTAGTGGAGACTATTAATAGGTCTCAGAGACAATGAGGAAATGTTCTAAAGTTATTCCCCTTCTTCCAACCGGATATCCATTCATTAATTTGCATTTTCTTTTCTCGAAGCACCTGCCCAATGGGGTAGTTTATGATTTTACTAACTTTGGACCCAACGCATTTCCACACCTCAGCTTCTTTTTTTAACTTATTGTTTTAATCTCTACTCTGAATAATTCTGCTTAACAATTTGACTCGCATTATCTTTACTTCTACAATCGTTAAATGTTATCTTATTTAATCTCATTTTAAAATTTATCTCTGCAGACGGACCTTCTACAGAATTCAGAGTCGTAGAGTTAAACTTAAAAATGGGAACATCTGGATCTTTTTTGTTTTCTTGAAGATTTTTTCGATTCTCAATGGATTGTTATCAAATTTCCCATCCAGACGTAGTTTTGCAGGCTGATGACAAATATCGCCTTCCCCATATTTGCAATTTTTCATCTCCGAATATTGGGTCGGGTATAGCAGTAACAACTAATTTTCTTTTTTGAAAAATTAACGATAAACAAGATAGAAATATGTAAAGTTATATATTTGTTTTAGGCAATGAAATGAGTCCAGTGTCGTCACAAACGGAAATCAAAACTGTTTGCTGCTACAGTTGCCATGACAACGAACAGATTTGTTGAAAATGAAGTCAATTTCGTTGATTTCATAAACATTCTATTACGTTGACACGGGAACCGTGAAAATTGAATAGTTAAAAAAAAAATCTAATGAAAGCAAACAAACAAAAAGGGAGGCTTTTTTAAAAATAATTAAATAAAAGAAAACAAAACAAAAATGAAGCCATCTTCACCCTGACGAACAAATGCCATTCTTCTGCAGTTTCTTGTAATAATTTCCATCTACTTTTTGGCAGTACTACAGAGAATTTTGAGAACTTTATTATGTCTCCATTTATACCTTTCTGGTGCCATTGAACAGTTAAATAAAATATACTTTAACGTTGCAACTTCCCATCATTTGCAGTTTTTTTTTTTATCTCAGAAGATTGGGTAGGCGGGGGTGGTGGTAGTAGCGGATCTTTTAAAAAAATTATTTTTATAATTTGTATATATTTATTTTATCATAAATACAAAATAACATCATGGAGGAATCGACATAAGCTTAAATAATAAACCGTGATAGGAGGACCGCGATAGGTGAATTGCAATATGACGAAGGATTACTGGAATATTAAATTGCTTTTTGTTGTTAACACACACACCATCGAAAGTTTACAGAAATAATGAATATTGATTTCTAACATTAGCTCATAGCCACAAATTATGAGGGATGGTAGAGTAGATTAAATCTGCCATAAACTCGGTTGGTCTTTTATAAACTTTGGAAGGTCGTCAGCTCTTGGACTTAGAATGTGAAGATGCATAACTAAATATCGTTTTGTGCTCCAATAATTCCGTCATATGCGACGCTTTATATGTTGATGTAATTTTTATTTTTTGATTGGTGTAGTTTGAAAGAGAGGCTGTGCCCATTGCCATGGCAATTCCTTTGAGATCAAAGAGATAAAAGCAGTGGCAACTTGAAACATGCCATTTGAAAGCTGCAAGAGAAATATGGACAGGGGAGAGAATTCTAGAGAGCTGACATTTTAAGTATGGAAGGCTGACCATAGGTCAGTAGGGAGCTTTGGGGGTGGGTTGTAGAGAGGAGAAATGAGTGAGTGGCGGTGGTTCTAGATCAGCCAGGTAGTGGATTAGGACCAGTATACCTCTAGCAGAGTAAGAGGAAACAGCATTCCGATTATCAGACGTGTTGCATGGATTTACTAAGGGTTGTAAAAGAGTCAGGATGGGAAAAGCGATGTTATTGAATAATTAAGGAAAGGTTAACATTGTTAATGCACAGAACATTAAATATAAATGAAAAATATTCTGAGAAAAAATGTGATTAAAATTTCAGTTTCTGGTGATGACCATTTTGGGATATTATTTTGGCCAGTTCAAATATATTTGAGTGCGTTTTAACCACGACTATCCTATGATTATAGTGGAAATTTGACAGAAAATTTCGATTTAAATATATGCTTGCTCTTTCATCAAACTTTATGGATTTGCGGGGGGAAAATTTGGCTGTTAAATACGATTACTCCCTCATCTTATTACTAAATAGTAAGATATGTTGTGGAGTATTTAAGGCAGCATCTCACAATAGTTGTCTCCCCTACATCGCTTTAAAATATTTTGGAAAATTGCTCTTTTGCACGTTAAATATGCCTATATTTTACCGCTGTTTGAAATCAAAATGTCCATTTTTTTTGTGTAGGCTAATTTTGTCTATTGGGGAGAATCCAGCAACAGTTAAATATTTTCTATCGCAATACAGTATGGACATTAAAAAATCCTCAGGCATCTGAACGTGCCATTTCCGAAAAGCGGAATATGGCTATTATCTCTCCAGCAAAATAATCATACAGTACAGTAACAAACAGCATAAGAACACCAAAGTGCATCAAACACAACGTATACCACGTAATCATACCCTAAGATATCTGCAGTACCCGTCTTCATTTCTCTCCATATCACCATCCAATCCGGTTCACAATCAACCATCGAGAAATATGTCTCCTGCCGGTAGTGTGTCACACCCACCGGCAAAGCATCTCCAGTTGTACTCTACTGAGATGTTTCCTGGCTCGTGCACACTCGGAGCAGGGTCGATGGATTGACACTTATTACAGCTTCCGACCACCTTTTGAATGTTCTGCCTAGTAACGTCGGAGTCAACTTTCCTGGTAAGACACAGGATTTTATCCACGTCCATATGATGCATAGCATGCAGTCTCTTTAGTTCGGAGTCAGCTAGCCAGCACACTGCAGCTAAGCCCCACTTCGAGTCTTCCAGCACTGCCAACCAGTCCTTTTCCACCCTGATTAGAACGTGTGCCTTATTCCCGAAACCCAGCCTAGTCAAACAATATGTCTGGTCCTTATATCTCACCAGCTGATACTTCCATAATTTCTTGCTCACGTGGAGTTGCAGATATGCTGGCTTCAAGTCGACAATTGTTGTCGCCCTTGTCACCCGCCTCCATTCTCGCAATGTGTCACTTCACCACTCGTGTGGCACAATACATGGCCATTCAGCTCTCGAAAGTCCATTACTGGCGTGACGCTGCCCTTCGTTGGCTGCACCACTGCCATTAGTGGCTGCACCACTGCCATTAGTGGCTGCACTCCGCCCTTCACTTCCTCCTTCCATAGGATTAGGGTACTCTCCTTGATACATTTCTCTTCCTCTCCTTCAAACTCACCCCTAGCATCTCTTTTCAAGGTATGCTGATAATAGCTTAGCCTTTTCCTCAATGTCGCGGCCCCCCTTTCCAGTGCCACTCAACCATCTACCGCGGACATCGCCTGAAAGTCTTTATCTTCAATGGTGTAAACAGTACAATCTTCCCAGGGGCTCTGTCCCCTCTCTTACTGCAGACTTACAGCGCATGATGCCCCTGCACCACCAAATGAAACTATGTCACTTCTGACACTAACAACCTAGGCGGTTGATCGGGTCCATGCCCATCACCACATCAATTCCATCTACCACATCGTCGATCGCAAGTACTCTCAGCATCAGTGTTGTGCCCAGCATTTCCATCTCCACTTCGCTGCTACCCTTACATCCAATTTCGCTGCCGTCGACCACCCTAATACTGTTCCTGTCCTTCCACTTTTTTTCACCTTTGGGGTCACGAGAGACGTTGTACAACCCGTATCCACGAGGGCTTTGAACGCCTTTTCTCCAACCAGGACTTCAACTATGGGCAGCGACTGTCCGAGAGCCTCTACTTACTCGCAGGGCAAATTTGAGAGGTAGCAACTTTCCTGTGGCCTTTTCCCTGGTTGCAGTTTTGAGCGATATGCCCTGTCTGCCTGCACCAGTAGCAAACGGGTTCGGGTTTCGTCTCCACACAGTCCCTTGTCATATGAAGTCTCTGGTACTTGAAACACAATGTCTTCTGCATCCACCAAAACTGAGGCCAATACTTTGCCAGCAGATGACATGATCTTGGACTTCTTTGGACCAAGTGAGGAGAGGTTGTTTCCACTGCATTGATTGTCTCTTTGTCTCTGACTGGAAGTGATGAAGCTAAAACTCATCCTGGTTTAGGAAACATTC
The DNA here is from genome assembly GCA_027122535.1 of Octopus maya. Lineage (NCBI taxonomy): Eukaryota > Metazoa > Mollusca > Cephalopoda > Octopoda > Octopodidae > Octopus > Octopus maya. The sequence continues at coordinate 71,459,489 of JAOPJW010009180.1, read as the reverse complement.
AAAGAAATCAGCCGAATCTTCTTCAAACAGTGTCAAATTTTTCCGTGATGATTTCAGCCTGGTGCAATTTTGAACAGGTGCCAGAAGACATGGTACCCACCGAGCATAAACCTTCGTCATGCCAAGTTCGTTGTGAAGAATATTTTCAATTTTCTCACAGATTATGCTTAAAACATTGGCTATTTAATTTATTATCAATCATCTCCCATCCATCATCATGTGGTGAACACGATCAATATTTTCCTCAGTGGTGACAGTTGCAGGACGTCCAGATCTTGAGTCATCTTCAAGACTCTCCCTTCTCCTCCTAAATTTAGTTGCGCACTTTTGCACTCTTGATAAAGCTGGAGCGTCATCACCTAATGTAGCAACCACGAATGGGCCCTTGCCCTAAGGATCCTAAAAAATGCGCTTGGTCTGGGTGCCTTAATAAATTTAAATGGTGCCTTCATGATAGGAAATTCATGGCCATGCATTGTCGTGCAACAATGACACTTACTTTGGCAGTAGACATTGGCGTCTAGTGTGAATTACTGGTTTCAGTTTGTTGGTCAGCATTTCACTCTAGTCTACCCTGGTGGCTGTGTAACCCTTTTCCAGCTAATGCCCAAGTGTAGGCTCTTTTGCGTTACGCCAAAACAGTTAACATCACTTTTTTCTGCAAAAGGTTGAGTCTTGAATTTTCTTTTCGTTGGCGATTCCGAGTGTTTCCATTCCATTCTCTATCTTTTGGATTCTGGTTCAAAGTGATGAACCCAGATCTCATCTCCTGTAGCTATTGCATCCAGAGAATGTTTCCCCTTCATCGTTGTAGTGGTCGAATAACCGTTACCAGATCTCAATACGATTGCGCATTTGCTCATCGGTAAGCTCTCACCCATCTCTCACAGACTTTACAGAAGCGAAGCTTGTCGTGGATGATTTCGTATGCAGAACCATTGCTAATTGCAGAGAACATGCCACTGCATCGATGCTTACTCGTCCGTTCGAAATTGTTGGATCTTCATATCAGTAATGGTGGTCATGGACGTTATGCTCTTTCTTCGTGCTTCACACTTGTTTGTCTGGCCATTTTTGAATTTCTCGATCCACTCATACATATTTCTACGCAGTAGAGCGTTGTCCCCATGGTGTACTGAAAGCTGGCGATAACTTTCAGCCCCTGACACACTTTAAGACCAGAGAAATCGGATCACTTATCTCTGTTCTTTCCTTGGGCACACGTCCAGCGGAGCAGCCATGTTTACTCTGTAACACAAGACAGAAAACTGGAGCGATCAAGGTGAAACGCTGAAGGCAAAGCAGCGAGCGTTGAATGCAATGTGGCAAGCGTTGAATGCAATGCAGCAAGTGCTGAAGGCGATGCAGCGAGCGCTGAATGCAATGTGGCAAGCGTTGAATGCAATGCAGCGAGTGCTGAAGGCGATGCAGCGAGCGCTGAATGCAATGTGGCAAGCGTTGAATGCAATGCAGCGAGTGCTGAAGGCGA
>JAOPJW010009180.1:70765246-70776226 GCA_027122535.1 Octopus maya | reverse complement strand
CTCATTTTTTATTTATTTATTTATTTATTTATTTATTTCTCCTTCTTCTTTCCATACAAATCACACAGTCAACAATCCACACACAACTTCGACATTTTCACACCAGACTTGCATGGCTTCCCTGGGCAGAGACCGGAAGTGATACACACACACATATTTGTACAATTGTTACACACTAAAGGAACTGTTTTGTCTCCCTTTCTATACATAAACGATACATAACTAAAGCACTTAGTTACTATAAATACTAAACTCCATAATCTGTGTCAATTTCTCATGGTTATCTTAAATTGCTGAAACACACACACACATACACACACTCTTTTCCACAAAAGAAAAATTGTTTTGGTTATTAGAATATGCTTGTATGGAATATTTCTTGTGAACCTGTTTGAAAATATTGTCAAAGTGATATGCAAATATATACTGTAATTTGAGTGTCTCTAAACTGTGTGGTCTTTAGCAACAAGAAAATAGTTTAATACACCAGAGTATTATAATCTGGCTCCTTTTTTTTTCTTTTTTTAACATTTCATCATTTGTTGCTGTTTTCCTCACCAAACTTGTTACCCTCCTAATTCCTCTTATGTTTTGTTGTCCTAATCACCCATTACACAACTATCCAAATTGTATACTGTGTTGCAGTTCTAAATTTGATGTCAACTGCCTAAATTTTTGTCATTGAAACTCTCATCAACATTCTGCTGATTGATGCTGCTGAGCCACTCTGTTGTTACTGAGCCAGTGCTTGCTGTTGAACCTGTTGCTGTTGAGTCTGTTGAGCTAATTTTCATTTTCTACTCAGTCATTCCTTGTTTCTGCTGAATCATTCCTTGTTTCTACCGAACCAGTCCTTGTTTTTGCTCAAGTAGTTCCTGTGCCAATGTTTCTGCTGAGGTAGACGGTTGTTTCTACTGAGCCAGTCTTTGTTTCTTTTGCAGTAGTCTTTGTTTTCTGTGGAATAAATCTTGTTTTGTTTATTGATTTAGTCTTTGTTTACTGCTAAGCCAGATTTTGATATGTGTTGTACCATTTTTATTTTCTGATGCATCGGTTCATTTTGCTGCTCAGCCGGATCTTGACTTTTCTCAGTCTTATTCTTATTGTTACTGTGAGTTTATTTTCTACTGAGCTAGTCATTGTTGTGGCTCTGCCAAACTTCTATTTCGCTGACATTCTACTTTCTAATTTTTGTCACTGACTTAATAGTGTTTTTTTCTTTTTAAATAAGCACAAAATTTGTGATTTTAAGAAGAAGCGGTAAACATCAAAAACTATGTTTGTGCATTTTCTAGAATCATTATAATAAGTCAGTTAAAGAAATTTAATTGTAGGTTTAAATTTAACACATGGTACACATCTAATAAGGCAGTGAGCTGGCAGGATTAACATGTCTAACAAAATGCTTAGTGGCCTTTTTACATTCTGAGGTCAAATTCTGCCAAGGTCAACTTTGCCTTTTATCCCTTTGTGGTTGATAAAATAAAGTGTTGTCAAGCACTGGGGGTCAATGTAAGTGACTTTCCCCCCTCACCTGAAATCACTGACTTTGAATTCTGTGAAAACAGATGTCCTGTTCGTGGAGAATGTTGTAATTTTGGTCACTTATACATCACTGAAAATTGTTGTCATCAACTCATATCCAAATAGGAGATCTGTAGCCAGTGATTGAGCCTCTTCATCTTGATGGATATGAAGGACGCCAGTGCCTGGGATAGCTGTTCAGGTCAAGGGCAGTATAGAAGAGCTAGGGGTATTTATCGCAGGGAAGAATTGGTGGGACGAGGAAGCGCGAGTCGCTTTTTGCATTTTCACATGAAAAATAATATCCTGTTAATTATATAATTTTCAGATATCTTGTTATAATATTTGATTTGTATTTTTATACATTTTAATTGTTAGTGAAACTTTTCTACCTTCATTGTAGAAATTATCATCATCATATTTTGGTAATTACAAGGCTCAGAAAATTGAATGTTTCTCATTTTTTACTTCCCACATAATATATAATTTGTAACATTATAATGTCTTTTTTTCTCAAATAATATTTTTTTTTTTGTGTGTTTCTGTTTTCAGCAATTTCAAAAGTTGGAAGAAGAACATGCACGTCAGATGAAAGATTTCATAGATACATACTCTAAAGCATGGGTTAATGAACACATCTTACTTGGACAGGTGAGCTTGTCAATTGTTAATAATTGCTTATGTAATTGTTATGTTGGATAGGCTCAGGTGTGACTATTTGGCTGAGAAATTTGGTTCCCAACCACTTGGTTTTGGATTCAGTGAGTGGATTTGGTAAAAGGAAACTGAAAGAACCCTGTCATATATGTATATAATTACTGGGTTCAATTTGTTCGACTAAACCTTCAAGGCTTGTGCCCCAGCATGGCCACAGTCCAATGACTGAAACAAGTAAAAGTGAAAGAATAATGAAGTAAATATATGTTCGATGAATAATATTTCTCCCTGTTTAAGGTGACAAGCTGGCAGAATCATTAGTAGGCTGGGCAAAATTCTTAGCAGCATTTCGTCTATCTTTGTTCTGAGTTCAAATTCCATCGAGGTCGACTTTGCCTTTCCTCTTTTTGGGGTCGATAAAATCCATAAAACAAGTACCAGATGAGCACTTGAGATGATGTAATTGACTTACCCCCTACTTGTACTTGTGGCAGCATTCACTTGAGGTGGGTTGAGCTGGCTTTGACCAATGAATCGTATTCAGCGTTTCAGTGGGAATACAAGTTCACATGTTGTCCCTGGTCACATGCATACACACTCAGGGATAGTGTGATCCATAGCAACTCATTTTGCCATCAATTGTTGACCATTGCAGAGTATTCACTGACCAAGTCACCACTGATTATCACAGCAGACATAACCTGGGCTTGATAGTGGTTACTAGACACATGCTTTAGCAAAAGTTAAGGGGTGCCTCACTCCCAGTGATCTTCCAGCATGCCAGACACAAACCCAGATCTTCTAAGGGCCTGTGTGACTCCCTCCCTTCCCTCCGAAATTGCTGATCTCATGCCAGAATTTAAACCAATATTTCTTCTTGCCAGGTACATAATGAATTTAGAAATAACTGTGATGAGATGACTGTACAGAAATTGATTCATACCTTTGTGCAGGCTAAAGCTTCAGGCAAAATACGTCCGGGTGAGTATCTCCATTGCCATCTCTGTATTGTGACTGTGTGTTTGGCTGATGTTCTTCCTATGTGTGTGTTTGTGTTCCTGTTTGTGTGTTTGTGTTTAATAGTCTTGTGTGTGTGTTTATCTGTCCAACCTTTCTGTGTATTTCCTTATGTTCCTATATGTGTCTGTCTAATGTATGTGTATTTCTATAATGTGATTACCATTGTCTGTCTGTATGTTTAGATTGTGTGTGTATGTATGTATGTATGTCTGTTTCGGGTGCTTCCATTTGGTTCTGTTTTAATGCACTTGCGTGCATAAACGTGTGTGTCTAATGTACTAGCATGTATTTGTTTAATGTGCTTGTATGTGTGTGTTTAATGTATTTGTGTATGTCTGTCTGTCTAATGTGGTTGTGCATGTGTCTTTGTCAAATGTGTTTGCGTGTGTATGCATGTCTAATGCTTGTATGTATATGAGATTGTCTCTTACAATCACATAACACTGTTATGTGATTGTCTTAAGTGCTTTTCTGTATTGTCTCATGTTAAAATATTCCATCTGGGTGTGCATATGTATGCACTCATGAGTATATGCATGGGATGTGTATACATGTATGTGAGGTGTTTTTTTTTAATGACTTACTTCAGAGAAGAAGGCAGGGCAGCACTCTTTGTCTTTTCAGGCCCTATGAAACTGTCAAAAGTGACAATGGAAGTAAGTTATCCTTTAGCTAGAAAACCAACCCTCTGCAGTATGGAAATAGTACACATTCATGTTATATAGACTGATGACTGGAACTCCGTTGGTTACGACAAGTGTCCCAGTTGATCCAATTAATGGAACAGCCTGCTTGAAAAATTAATGTGCAAGTGGCTGAGCACTCCACAGACACACATGCCCTTCATGTAGTTCTCAGGGAGATTCAGCATGACACGGAATGGGACCTTTTTGTCAGTTGAGTGGACAGGAGCAACATGAAATAAATTGTCTTGCCCAAGGATACAACATGCCGCTGGGAATTGAACTCACAACCCTATGATCATGAGCTGAATGCTCTAACCACTAAGCCATGTGCCTTCACTATGGATTGATAACATCCAATGACACACAATTAGATTTGTATTGAGAAATGCTATTTCCAAAATTCCTGTAGTTTCAGCAACTCTGTTCCTGCTGTACATTTGCACCTTTTCCTCCTCGCTGCTTTTTTTTAACTGTTTACTTTTCTGTCTTCTTGTATTCCATGCTGTGTACCACACGTATAAGTCTGCTAGTTACCATTGCTGTCTTTTTTTTACTTGACTTATTGCTGCTTTCTGTCCCCTCTTTTACCCTCTTCCAATGAATTGTAGTGCACCTGAGCACTGCATACAAAAAGCTCATTATTATAAAGTCTCTTCAGAAGATATAGATTTAATGTGGACAATCTTTTTTGTTAGTGTACACACTATCAATATTAAAGCTAGTCTTGCTCAAAGCCCCTTGTGATGGCGGGAACTTGCCATATTTGTCTTATTGGTCAGAATGGTTAACAAACTGGTAGTACAAGAATTCTTTTTCTCACAACTCTATTGATTTATGTCATTGCTATTCTATACTACACTTTCTTTTTTTTTTTTTTTTTCTCAGTATTTAATTGTGTTCCCTGAGTATGATTCATTCCAGCAGCAATATAATTATATTGACATCATGATCAAAATCTGAGTGTTATTGATAAAACTGTTACTTTTGTTCCTAATGCTTTTCAAAAAACACTGAAAGCAATTTGTGTCTGTAGGTGTGTCATGAGCACATGGTGGAATAGTTAAGAAAATTTGCTTTGCTTTTCAGTCATGAAGTTCTGGGTTCATTCCCACTACATGGCACCTTCTATATCCCTGGTTGACCAATGCTTGATGAGTGAATTTGGTAGATAGAAACTGTGTGGAAACAGGCGAGCGAGCTGGCAGAAACAGTAGCATACCAGGCAAAATGCTTAGCAGTATTTCGTCTGATGCTATGTTCTGAGAGATATATTATTCATTGAATATATATTTACTGCATTATTCTTTCACTTTTACTTGTTTAAGTCATTGAATCCAGTAATTATTTCTTTTTAAGTCCATCACTTATGTGTATTCTATCAGTCTCTTTCACCAAATCACTAAGTTACAGGGACATAAACAAACCAACACCAGTTGTCAAGTTGGGAGAAAAGTAGAAACAAAGGCATAAACACACAGGACAGGCTTCCACACAGTTTCCATCTTCCAAATCCACTCAAGGCTTTGGTTGGCTTGAGGATATTGTAGAAGATACTTGCCCAAAGTACCATGCTGTGTGACTGAACCTGGAACCATGTGGTGTGAAAGCAGTCTTCTCAACCAACCAGCCATGCCTGCATCTATGTTAGAAATCATTATGAGATGGTTTGTTAGCAATAAAGTAGCTTTGGTGATCTTTGTGTGACAAATTTAACCCATTATTTATTCTACATGACATTCTGAAGAAAGCTGTCTTCTAAGTTTTGAAGTAGTTCTTTGTATTGAAATTGCTTTTTTTCAACTTATTTTGTTCGTTGATGCTAAAGTATTGTTGATTTGTAGGTCCAAAAGAATTTGTTGAACCAGACCTTTCGTGTTTACCTGTTACAAGACCCATGTCTCCTGAGATATTTGATAAAAAAGATGGTTCATTAGAAAAGAAAAAGGAAGGTAAAGAGAAATGAGATTTAAATTTATCAATATTTATTAGTTTTTTGTGATTTTAAATCCTGTTAATAATTGTAATTAGTTTCCAATATTGATTGGCAGTCTGGTCTGGTCTGGTCTCATATTTTGGGTTTGGAAGTTATATTTCCCTGGACCTCTGTATGATGACTCTGACTAACTGATAATCTTTCTTAGTTTAAGTTAGGGCTGTACATCCATTAAGTCTTTTCAATTGTCTCAGTCATTTTGAAGATGTAAAGAAAAAGAAAAACAAACAAAAACAACAAAAAGTAAATAAAAAAAACAAAAAAAAACAAGATGTGGTTGCTAATCATGAAAAAAGATTATTTGCTAATTCACCTGGTGTGGTGTGTATGAGGTTAATTAGCTACATGCACACTGATTTGTTTTGGTCAATTTGGCTGTTCTTGTTCCTCTACTTGATTGCTAACTACTATGGGCTTTCTGGGTGCATGCTGTTGCTGTTACCGCCACTGCTGTCTCTACTTGCTACTGTCACTTTGTGGGAAGTCTTTCGTTGATTCATGATTGACTTTACCTCAGTGTTGTAGTCTTGGTAAGCAATCCGTTTGCTTACATTTGTTACTAACTTCTAAACACTTAACATGTCAAACATTGCATATATATATACATTTTTTTTTGGTAATTATTACCCTTTTCTCTCTTTCTCTCTTGCTATTAAAAAAGAAAACACAGTAAAACAATATTTTTTTTTTACTTCTATAACTAACTGTTCTTCTAAATAACTCTTCCTTCTTTAATTTACAATATTGATATATCCTGATTTCAGCTTTACATTGATACAAATGACTGTAAAGTTATCTCCATTTGTTTGAAGGGTAATGATGACTGATTTCTCTGAGTGTCATATGTTTTTGAAGAGAAGATAAATGGGATCGGAAATGTCTCATTGATATTTCATTGTAATTATTTTAATACTATGATGATATGTGTTTGTGAGATTTTATTTCAGGAAAGTGATTATTTGTTTAGTAAAAAAACTAACCTCATTGTTATTTATGAGTGGCTATCATATATATTTGTGTAGATTTTTTTAAAAAATCAAATGATTAGAAATTCATTATAGCACATTAGAGAGAAAAACCTTGCTTAAGGAATCGAAATTCTGTGAATTATCATTTTGTAACAATTTAAGTAACTATGATCAACATTTCAACAGCTCTTATCTCTTGATAATTTCATAGCTGTGATCCTGTAATTGTTATAACAGCTCTTATCACCTGATAATTCTCACAGCTGTGATTAGGATCTTAATATATCCTATTTCATTCAGATGTTTTTCCTATAATTCACACAGCTGATATCATTTGACCCTGCTTCTTATCCACCACACTAAAGCTCTTGCTTGTTTCATATAATTCTTCTTTTTTTTTTTTATTCTTTACCACACCTTTGTCCTTTTTTTTTTTTTAATTTTTCTCTTGATGGAATGATGCCTGTTTTATATCTTTTATTACTCTGGGGGAATATCTTTAGTATCTGTCTTTTACCCGAACTTTCTGCTCCCTTCAATTGCTTCCATACCATAGTAAGAGGACAACATTCTTCAGAATTCTTTTTGACTCTTGTTTGACCATGAAAATTCAGCATTACAATTTTTTTCTCATGATCGTGCAACCAAGTGCAACCAGGTTCTTTATTCACAATAGTCAATCCTTTTTTTTCCCTCATATCAGAATACTGTGGTTAGCTGTGCAGTGATTATGCAATGAATGTAAATTAATTTGTTTGTTTCCTCTAAGGATGCTAACTAAAAAAATAAAATAAAATAAAAAAAACTAAAGTAAATGATAGACAAAAGATTCTTTTGTTACTTCTGAATGTCTCATTTTATTTATTTTTTTTTTTTACTTAATTTTTCTCAGTCCCTTTGAAGTGAAGTAACGTTTGATCTTTGGTAACTGCCTACTGTAACGTCTCAATATTTTTAAGCTAGTCATTCTAAATTGTTTGAAAGTTTCTACTAAAATTTCTTGTTTCAGTATTACAGACTACTGCTGTTACTGCTTCATTAGTCTTGACCATTCATCTCCAACCCATTTCAATCAATCCATATTTTACAGTTTTGTTAAATTTTTTTTTTTTATGTTTCTATTCTTGTTATTACAAAGACCTTGGTTTAGAATAGAATTGGAAAGTATCGATCTCTCTGACTCTATATTTTTTACAGATATTTCAAAAATATATTTGAGAAAGATATATATTTTAAAAATCATTGATATTATTCATAAATTATTTTATAAACAAATTTAAGAATTTATTCTGTAAATATTTAATGCTGAAACATTTTAATCATTTTTATCAGCGGAACCAAATGCACCCCACAGAATCTCAACAAATTGACTAATATTTCTTTTAACACCTTGGTTGTGTTTCATCATAAATTTAAACAAAATTATATTTTAATCCGTTTATATATCAATATATGACCATCCCCAAGTACAACAACATATATTTTAATCAATATATGAATTATATCACAGTTTTATAGGATTTGTCACAAGCTCACTTAGAAAATATGTGCACAAACATACAGCTTACAAAATAGGTATACAGACATATAAAAAAGCCATATACACTCAAATCGGTTTACTTCTGCTGAGATCTGTAGAACCTTCCATTAATTATGATTTTCTGTTTCCATGTCTCTTAGTGCAGCAGTAGCAGCAGTACAATGTCAGTATGTAGATACTGAAACTGTAATATTATTAATTGGCTAGTTTTGTGAGATGTCAGTACCATTGCTTTGCAGACTCCAGTGGGAGTCCCAGTCCTGTGTTAGCTGAAGCCCAGCCAGGACCCTTGAGCCGCAGTGTCAAGCTGAGAGTGTCTCGAACATGTAATACCATCATTACCTTTACAATACAATATTCTCTTTCTGGCTTTTCTTGGAGGACTTAAGCTTTTCTTTTTTCTGTTTGGCTTTTTCTTTCTTTCTTTAATTTTCTTTTTTTTTTTTTTGGCTTCTTTAATGTAAAACTGCTGCAATTAATATGATAGCATATGCATGCTTAACTATTTTTTTTTACTTTTGGTGACCAGTTCCTAATATCAGCAGATTGTGTGGCAGTGGTGATGGTATGGCTTCATATTCTCATGTAATCTACTTGTTTGATACCTAATAAATAATGTGCATTCTTTATTGTTTTTTTTTAAATATTGTTTTTTTTTAAATATAACTAACCAGTTTGTGGTTTTATTTTTGTTAACACCAACCAGTGTGTATTTTTTTTGGTACTAATGAGTTTATATTTTGACCAAAAAAAAAAAAAAGAAAAGCAGAAAATGAACGGAAGGAAAATTTGTAGCCTTCTTGCCTACAGTTAAATTTTTTTGTAATTATTCCCAACTAACTGTTTGTTGAAAGTTCTAATTTACGTTTTAAATAATCTGAATAATTTTAAACAAAGGTTAATACTATTTGGGAGGGCATCTGGTAACAGAACTTCCTGCTCCTTCATCAGGAGCAATTAAAATGATTGATTTTTATCTTTGTTGTTGTTATTTTAGCATGCCCAGCCCCTCAATCTGCCCCGAACCAGCAAAATTACGATAAAAAGGTATTCCAGCTATGACCATCCCATTTTATTTTGTTCAGACATGAGAGATCTAGGAAGTACATTATCCAATGTGTCCTAACAATAGGGTTGTGATTTGATGGAAATTTCATAGCTATTTCTAGCACGTCAAACAACTATGAAAAGGGCTCTCTCATTAGTTTGATTTTTATCTCTGTACATTGTTCACAGAAATTGTCTAAATATTTTTTGAGACAGGAGCAGATTTTGAAATAATCATTCCTTCATTAATCAGGCTACAATCTTGCTACCTCATGTGCCAAGAGTTCTATATAGAACTTATTGTAAACATTATAATAATGGTGAATTATTATTTGTAAGTTTTGACTTATTTTTTTTACTAGTGTTTAGATTAAATACCTAAGTAGACCTCATTAATTGAATTATTAGTTGCTACATTATATTCCCACACCCTTTAATTTTCATTAAAAATTTGGTAGAATGGTGTTTGAAAATATTGTCCTGTTTTGTTGGTGGATACTTCCCTATTAATAACTACAGACTTTGAAGTGAAATGAGAGGACATGTATCTTGCTTAAATTTGGAGGCAAAAATAGGTGCAAGACAGTGATTGAAATAAGATTTGAAAATTTGATAAAGTGATGACCTTTAAATAATGACTTCATATTAAAAATTTTTTATAAAAAAAAGTTGTCTCAAAATGAATTATGATTGATTTTTAATTGTAATTCATGCAAGAGCTCAAAATTTTAGTTACAGATTAAAGATTTTGCTGATCATGTAAGATGGATTATAATAATAATAATAACAATAATAATATTAATAATATTAGTAATAGTTTCAAGAGATTGATGAAAGTACCAAACTTTAAATAAGTACTGGGGCTGAACTGCTCTACTAGAACCTTCAAAGCAGTGCTTTAGTATGGCCATTTTTTTAATTACTGAAACAAAAATAAAAGAGTACAGCAAACCCTTGACTATTGCAGGTGTAACGTTCCAAAGCCCCCCGTGATAGGTGAAAATCTGTGAAGTAGAAACAGTACTGTACTGTATATTTTTTTTTTTATTTTTATAATTTGTTTAGATTTATTTAATTATAAATGCAAATCAACACCATGGAGGAATCAACGTAAGCTTGAATAATGAACTGCGATAGGTGAACCGTGATAGGGCAAGGGATTACTGTATGTTATAAATTATATTATAAAATGTTTATTATGCACAGTTGTTTAACATCCGGGCTTCCACTTTTATCATTTTCCCAAATGGCTAACCATTTTTTAGTTGATGAACCAAGTATATGTAGATGCCCATGGGTACTTGAGTTATTTTATTTACAGAAGTAATTAATGGTAATTAGTGACACAAAAATTTCTATTTGTGTTTTCTTAATTCAACAATCAAATTTAAGAATGCAAGTTTTACAGCCATGTGGTTTTAAGTTCAGTCCCACTGTTTGGCATCTTGGAAGATAGCCACTGTTTGGCTTTTTTCTGTAGCCCTGGGTTGATCAATGCTTTGTGAGTGATGTTGGTTGATGGAAATTGTATGGGAGCCTGTTGTA
>JAOPJW010009180.1:70717814-70728074 GCA_027122535.1 Octopus maya | reverse complement strand
CTACTTTATCATGTTTGGTAATACTTTTGAAATGACAGTTATCTGGCAAAGATCTGATGAGATAGCTATGTTTTACATAGTTTACTTATATTTTTAATAACTAGAATTGTTATCTTATTTAAAAAGTACATAATTTAGATTTTTAAAAAAAATTAACATTCTTCTAAGAGATTAACCCTTTCATTACCATATTTCTATTGAAATATAAGCCTTTTGTCTTAATTGATTTTGGAACTAATGAAGAATTTAATAAATTAACTTTGCTATTAATAACTATGCTGGTGTTTGGAAACACAAATCAGCATGAAATTTTGGGTGGATGGTTTTTAATTTAGATAACTTAAAAACCAGAGAATTGTACCATACAACCAGGGGCAATCTGGAATAGGTTGTTAACAAAAATGTTCAACTATTAAAATAATAAAGAAAAAAACAAAACAAATGGATTTTTAAACATTGTTTTATATATTTCTTAATCATCCTTTCTAAAATGCTTGTAATTAAATATATACAATGAAATAATTGATCTGATGTTCTTTCTTCTGGTTCAATTAGAAACATCCTTTTCCGAACTTTACACACAAGTAAAAAGGTTTAGAATTGTGTTGTTCTCATGGTTGTGACTTCTACTTTCATTAACTATATTGTAATTGTTAATATATTATTTTCCCTCTCATGATGAGGATGATAACATTGAGTTCTCTAGATAAATCTATCATAGGTTTTTATGGCAGCTAAGTCACAACTTAACCATTTTTTTCTTCACAGAAATGCTATTTCCTTTTTGTTTTGTTTTCCACGAATCATTAGGTGCTTTATCATTTGGATTGGATTAAATTAATTTCATTGTAATAACCAGAATAATGCCTATTTTTACCTTAATTAAGGTTCTTTATTTTTCACTGGTTCATGCTCTTGTGAGAAGACAAGAGGCTATTTAAATGTTGTAATAATCAGGAAACACTAGTGTATTTCCAATTCCTTAAAACATTTTTTATTTTCATTATTTTATTCCATGTCTAATATCTAAAAAAACAAAAACAAAACAAAAACAAAACGAAGACAAAAGAACCAACAAACATTGACTTGATTTAAGATTTACTTCTGAAACTGAGTCAATTTAATTACAAATTTATCCTTTCAAGTAATATTCAGTTAAAATTTTTTTTCTCAAGCTTTAAACATTTCTTCAAATATAATTGTCATAGGGGCAAAAAAAAAAAAAAAAAGAAAAAAAAATGCGATAAAACGGAAGAAAAAGAATCATTTTATACAAACAGATTTTGTGTCTATTTTGTTTTCTTTTCTGAGTCTGTGTGAAAAATGTTAAGAGGGGTACAAGAGGACTAGAAACTTTTGAAGTCAGCTGTTTCTTAATAACTTGTATTATCAGGTGGAATGATATGTTTTTCTTTTTCTCTAAGATATATTAGGAACATAGATGGCTGTATCTGTTGCTTTGATGGTTGAAGATTATAGAGAAAGTAGCTTTTTCAACTTCAGTGTTTTTTCCCCAATTGTTTCACAAAATGAAGTGGAAAGCAAGTAGAAGTAGAATTGAATACAGAGTTGTCTCTCTCTTCCTGCTACCTGTTAGAGCTAATTATTATTATTATCATTATTTAAGGTTTGAACTCAGAACATAGTGACTGGCAAAATGCTACTAAGTATTTTGCTTGGCATGCTAACGATTCTGCCAACTTGCCACCTTAAATAATAATAATAAAAAGGATATTATTTAAGGTGATGAGCTGGCAGAATCATTAGCATGCCAGGCAAAATGCATAGCAATATTTCGCCCATCGCTATGTTCTGAGTTCAAATTCCACTGAGGTCGACTTTGCTTTTCATCCTTTTGACTAGTCCCTTCCTCAAATCTTAGGCCTTGTGCCTTTAGTAGAAAGGATTATTATTATTGTCATCATCATTGTTGTTGTTGTTATTATTATTATTATCATAATAATATGAGGTGATGAGCAGATAGAACTGTTAGCATGCTGGACAAAATCCTTAGCAGCATTTTACTTGTTTCTAGATTCTGAGGTCAACTTAGCCTTACAGGGCCTATGAAATAAGTACCAGTCGAGTACTGAGGTCAATGTAATCAACTAGACCCCTTTCCCACCAGATTTCAGGCCTTGTGCCTGTAGTAGAAAGGATTATTATAACAGACAAAATGCCTTGCAGTATCTCATCCAGCTCTTTACAATCTGAGTTCAAATGGTTGACTTTGCCTCTAATAAATCTAAGTCCTGCTCAGCAATGGTTGGGGGCTGATTAAATTGAATTTGCTCATTTAAATTTTTTTTTTAATGCCTGATGCCCTGAAGTTAGAAGTCCTATTTATCATTATAATTATCGTTATTATCAAGGTGGCTAACTGGCAGACTCAGTGCTTCGTCAGACAAAATACTTGGCAGCATTTCTTCCTGCCCTTTATGTTCTAAGTTCAAATTCCACTGATGTCAACACTGCCTTTTGTGCTTTTGGGTTCGATATATAAAGTACTAGTTAGGCATTGGGGTTGACACAGTCAATTAACACCTTCCTTCTAAAATTGCTAGCCTTGTACCAAAATTAGAAATTATTACTATTATTGTTAGAAGGTTGGACAAAATGCTTTGCAGTATTCTTTGGGCTCTTTATGATCTGAGATCAAATCCTGCCAAAGTCAGCTTTGCTTTTCATCCCTCCAGGGTGAATAAAATAAAGTACCACAAATACCAGAGTAGATGATATTGACAGATTCTCTCCCCTTAAAATTGCCAGCCTTGTGCCTAAATCAGAAATAATTGTTATTAAGGGCAAATTTGTCAGAACTTTGAACTTTAAATGTGGACGTTCTAGAACAAGCTTTTCTGTGGTAGTTACTACGAGAGAAACTCTCATATTGGCTTTTGGTGCAAAATGCACTCTTGTTTATATTGCTAGCAGGGAGATGAATACCTGCTACCCCCAGCACTGAGACCATCAGATCATGTGATTTCAACCTTGTTTGGTCTTGTCAATGATGGACACTCGACCATTAGAGACAACAGTGATTCATTCCCCTGCCAGTGATATATAGACTGATTGTGTCAGAAAAGGCACTGGTGTTTCGATTAGCCTGTTAACCTGTTGGTACTTTGTTCTGGCTGTTTACATTGTGAGTTCAAACCTCATTGAGGTTAACTTTGACATCGACTAACTCATCTCTCTGAAATTTCTGGTGTTTAAGTAAGAAATTATTATTTAGGGCATTGGATTGGCAGAATCATTAGGGCATCCAACAAAATGCCTTGTGGTATTTAGTTGAAGCATTTTACATTCTGATTTCAAGTATTGCCAAGGTCAACTTTGCCTTAAGCCCTTCCAGAGTTGTTACGTCGATTACGGTACAGGGGTTGAGGGCATTGACTAAATCCCTTCCCCTCTCCTCAAATCTACTCGCCTTGAGCTTGAATTAGAAACATTTATTATTATTATTGTTTTGGATAGGATGATGGAATGGCAAAGCCATTCGGGTGTTATAAAAAAAACCAAAATACCTTTGTGGTGTTTCTTCCAGGTCTATACATCCTGAGTTCAAATCCTGCTGAAGTCAACTTTGCCTTTCATTCTTTTAGGGATGATGAAATAAAGTTCCAGTGAAGTACAAGGGTCGATAGCATCAACTAACTTTCCCCTTAAAATTGCTGGCTTTGTGCCAAAATTTGAAAACATTATTATGCTAATACTTGCTAATTTAATTAGCAGGAATTTTATCTTGTGGCTTGTGTTATTATTATTATTAAGGTGATGAGCTGGCATACTGGCAAAATGCTTATCGGCATTTTGTCCATCTTAACAGTCTGAGTTCAAATTCCACTGAGGTTAACTTTGCCTTTCATCCTTTCAGGGTTGATAAAATAAGTACCAGTTGACCACTGGGGTCATTGTTATCAACTTAACCCCTCCCCTGAAATTTTTGGCCTTGTGCCAAAATTGTAAATCCTTCTTATTATCATTATAGGCTTGTGACAGTAATGATATTGCAACAGACTTAGATCCTATGGAATAGTTTTATCCCTTTACTGTTTGATTTCAAGTCCCTCTGGTGAGAGTAAGGGATGTCAACTTTCCCTTTAGTCTCTCTGAAGCCAATAAAATTAAATAAAATAGAACCATTTGTGGGTAGACTCAATCAACTTTATATTCCTTCTCTTTTGAAATTTGCAGGCTTTGAGCCAATGCAAGACACAATTCTCATTATTATATAATATTAAAGAGGACCATAAAAAAGGGTGGGAAGTTTAAAAAGGATGATGTTATTGTATTACAAACATTTGAAAATATTAGCAAAAGAGAGAGAGGAAGAGTTTTATTCATTAGTGATAGCCGATTTGTATGTGTGTGTGTGTGTTTGTGTGAGGGGGGGGAGGGAGGGTTATGAATACCATTCTTGTTATGCTAATGTGATAAAGGTTTAATTCTGGATCGGTCATAAATCTCAGCTGATTTACCAGACATACTGAAAGGAAACCTCAAATTATTAAAGTGTTCAATATGTGGAACTCTGACATAACATTACAAATTTATCAAACAATCATCGATTTTTTTTTCTTTTTTTTTCCCCCTGCTCCACTCTGCCCCCATTTCAAGTTTTATGTCACAAATACAATTGTTTTTTTTATTTTCATTTTTTTTTTCCAAATTTTCAAAGGAGTGTATTTTTTGATAAAAAAAATAAATTTCTGGCATCATTTATTTTATTTTGGTTGTGTTGTTTTTTAAAGAAATTTTGTATTAAACTCTTCTTTTGATTGATTGATTATTAAGAACAATTACAATTGTTTTTTGGTTTTGATGAAACACAGATGATATGAAGAATTACTTCCCTTGAATTTGGTTTGAAGAACACAATATTCCAGTTCAATCAAGTACAAAATTGTTCTCTTCCTGTTTTGTTATTGATCTGTTTCACAGATTTATTGCAGTTGTATGACTTTAGCTTGTTCACTTATAAATTATGATTTATAATATATTGATTTCTCACATGCTGTGAGGTATTGACTTAATAAGGGCTTGACAAATGATATAATGCGACATGTATTCCCTGGCTTAATGCTATGCTCTAGAACACCCATAACATTCCATCATTGTCTCTTATAAATCAAAACCTTAAAAGATCTTACAGAAATCATTATATTGGAATACATTTAAAAATCAAAATTTATTCGTAGAACAATCTAATTCATAAAAGTTTGTAGCAGAGTGTACTTCATTTGTTCATTTTTTACACCCGGTTTTCCATGATAGCATGGTTTGAAAGAATGTGTTGTTTTCCAGCTGGGTGCCTTTTCTGCTGTTTGATTTTACCTTCTTTTTAAAATAAGTTATCTTTTTTTTTTCTTCTGCTCATCTTTGAAAACACAGCAAGCAAACGGTTATTTTTTTGTGTCAAGGAATACCAACTAATATCCATGATTTTTAGTTCAGTGCCTTCATGTGAAACACAGAATGTAAATATTCACACACACACACACATAGCTGAGAGGATAAGAAGTTTACTTGATAACCATGTAGTTTCATGATCAATCACACTGCAATGAACTTTGGTGTCTTATGTTATGGTCCTGGGCCAGCTAATGCTCTGTGGGTAAATTTGGTTGACAGAAGCTGCAGGAAGCTGGTCTGGTCTCTTTTGCTGAACTGCTTAGTTATGGGGACATAAAGAAACCAACACCAGTTGTCAAGCAGTGGTGGGGGACTGATGTAGACACATACACACATGACTGGCTTCTTTCATTTTCCACTCACATAGCTTTGGTCTGCCTGAGGTTATAGTAGAAGACACTTACCCAAGGTGCCACACTGTGGGACTGAACCTGGAACCATGTAGTTGGGAAGCAAACTTCTTATCACACAGCCACACCTGTACCTATATATATATATGGGGAGAATTCACAAAAAAACTAAAAACAAAGACAGGTGGTGTAGAAAACAAACAGATGTATTAGTATAATGCTTGGGAATTGAAAAAAGTCTTTAACGTTTCGAGCCTATGCTCTTCCACAGAAAGAAGCAAGGAGAGAAACAAGAAGAGAAATATATATATATTGTATGGTCATCTCATCAGACAATTGAAGCTTCTAGGATCTGATGAGATAGCCATACTCTAGGTGTCCATGAAACTTTTTGTCATGTGGAGCTGAGTACAAGGCACTTGCTGAAGGTATCACAAAGTGAAACTTCTTAACCACACAGCCAAGTCTTACATTTTTGATTAATTTCTAATGATCCTCTTTGTATAAAACATTGGTAAGCTTCCTATTCTTTGCTTTTCTCTCAAAGGGTTCAACAGAAATAGCAAATGAGTTTTGTTATCCTGATAACATAATTCATGTGGAGGCTGAGTTAGTGGTAGCATTTGAAGCAGTGTTGAAAGCATTACAAAAGATCATGTATTTATGTTAGCAAGAAGGATTCTGACAGCAGGTAACCTTTGTGTCATATGAAAGGTGTGTGATTCCTTAAGGCAGTGAAAGTAAAGCATCTACAGTAATATGAGTGGAATGAGTTGAGGTAATTTGATTGGTGCTCTATAACTAATTATGGCTGAAAATTAGAGCCTTGTGGTATTTGTTCTGATTTACTGTGTTCTGAGTTGAAACTCTGCAGAGGTCATCTTTGATTTTCATCCTTTTGGGGGTCAATAGAAAAAGTACTAATATTCATTGCATTTGGGCTCATGGAAGCCTATCCTAGCTATTTATTTTACTTTTTGTTTTCTGATTTTATTTATTGATAAAAACATTTTGGAAGAGTGTCTGATGTAGCATGTTGGGGAATAAATGAGTGAATTATGACAATTTTAATGAAAGGGGAAATTATTCATGAATGTCAGTCTACCATCTGTTGGCCAAGTATGGCCAAACTTCTCTTATTCCTCACAGGTACAGATGCAACCAAACTGTGATCAACAAAGAACCAGGCAGTCTTACAACAGAAGACTGGCCCTTTTCTTCTTTAGGTTCCAAAACATTAAGGCAATAACTTTAAACAGAGGTGCAATGAACGGTAGGTCTAATGAGATTGCAGAGGTGAGTGGGTGTATGTTGTGTGCAAAGAAGATGGAAGGGATATTCAAATAAACTCCTCACATGTAGCAGATCATCATCATCATTTAATGTCTGTTGTCCATGCTGGCATGGGTTGGATGGTTTGGCCAGAGCTGGGAAGCTGCACCAGACTCCAGTTTGATTTGACATAGTTTCTACAGCTGGGTACCTTTCCTAACACCAGCCATTTTACAGAGTATGCTAGGTGCTTTTATGTGGTGCCTGTGCCATGTAAAAGCATCCAGCACCATTTGTAAAGTGGTTGGTGTTAGAATTGCAACTCAAGCTTTTCTGGATGAGCAATAGTGATGGCGGAGGTAGGGTAAATGTACTGTTAACAGAGACATGGATTGGTAAAATAATTGAAGTAGTCAGAGTTTGTGTAACAGGATAATTAAGACTAATTATAAGCAACACACTACAACAACATTTCTCTTGGTATATTCCCCACGGGTGGGACTGACAGAAGAGCAAGGATTGCTTCTGTGGGACACTTCTGCAGACTGCCTCTGTGGTGAGTGACAGCATGACTTCAGCGAACATGTTGATGGCTTTTGCAGTGTACATAGAAGCTATGATTATGGATTGAGAAATGAGGCAGATGTAAGACTTCTGGAGTTTTGTGATACAACTGATCTAACAATTTGCAACACACTCTTTTAGAAACTGTCCAACCAGTTTGTCATCTATGAATCTAGTGAACACCCATTAGATTGTTTACATTCTCAGCAGGAAACAGGACAGAAGTAGTTATTGTGAATATCAAAACCTTTCCTGGTGAAGAATGCAATATGCAACACAAATCAGTGGTAGTGATTTCTGTGTCAGAACTTGGTGGATTGCAGAAAAGAAAAACATGGTGAAGCAATTGAGAATAGGTTTAGAGAAATTGTAAACGACACACATAACTGCATGGAAAAATATTTAGATACTTGTTGAACATACAGCATCTGGGAATTTTGTGATAACCTGTATAGGACCACAGATCTGACATGAGGTTGGAGCAAAGTCCCATGGTGGTAGAATAATGAGGGTGATAAGGTAGTAAAGGCTAAGAGACAAACTGGAAAGATGGTGGTAGTAAGGAGCATTACTTAAGGATTAGAAGGGTATTTAAGTGTCGGGTATATTTGGCTCAAAGTGAGGCAGAAAGAAGAGATTTACATGTCCTGCAACATGAGGATCTGAGATGTAAGGCGTTCAGGATTATAAGACAATGTGGGAAAGAGAACCAAGATGTTATGATGATGAGGGAAAACTCACCATCAATATGCAACAAAAGAAACTGGCATGGGAGTGCTATTATGAAAGGTTGCTGAATGTGGAGAATGCATGAGATAAACAGGGATTATCTCTAACTGACCCAAGAGTGGGGCAAGCAATCCAGGTTGACAGCAATGTGGTAGATAAAGTGATTAAGGATATAAAGAGGAGTAAAAGCTGTGTGTCTGTCAAGGATAGCTGCAGAGATGCTTAAAATATCTAGTGAACTGGTGTGCAAGATTACCAGCTGGAAAGTTAATCAAGTCATTGAGGAAGATGTCATTAGCCAATGACTGGCATAGCAGTATCATTGTAAAATGCTACAATGGCAAAAGTGATGCCTTAGAGAAAAGCAACTATTTGGAATCAAACTTCTTGATCAAGTTATGGAGGTCACAGAGGAAGTCATATCCCGGTTGATCTCTGACAGAGTAGACCTGGATAAGATGCAGTTTAGTTTTGAACCTGAAAGAGACACCACAGATTCAATCTTCATGAGGTAACTGCAGGAGAAATACCTGGTTAAGAATAAACCTTTATACCTGGCTTTTGTCCATTTTGAGAAAGCATTTGACAGAGTACCACATTTAATAGTCTGGTGGGCACTGAGGAAATTAGAGGAAGATGAATGGCTTGTGCAGGGAGTTCAAGTTATGCAGAAGGATGCAGCAAGTAAAATGAGAGCTGGCAATAACTAGTACGAAGTTAGCAGTTCATCAAGGTTCATCCTTCCATCCTTTCCTATTCATCATAATCCTACAAGTCATCAGAGAGGAGTTTAAGACTGACAATCCATAGGAAACTCCTTTATGCTGATGATCTAGTTCTTATAGCTGAATTCATATGGGAGTTAGAGAAGTTCCCAGGCACAGAAGCATAACCTGGAATCGAGAGGCATTAAGGTAAAGCTAGTAAAGATGAAGGTTTTAGTTAGCATGAAAAGAGACAGGACTTTCATAGCTTCAGGAAAATGGCTTGATCAATATGCATGAAAGGAGTAAGTATAAACTCCATGTGCTGTATTCAGTGTAAGCTATGGACACACAAAAGATCTGGAATCACTGGCAGACTATCAGAAAATGTAAGCTTCATATGCAGTAAATGCACAGTTCATAAGAGTACACTGGAAATTGAGTCTCCTAAATGCTCAGATGAAGTAGTTGATAGTTTTTGTCACCTAGGGGATGAAATCAGTAAAGGAAATGGTCTGCTCTGAAAGTATAGTAGCTAGAGTGAACTCATAGTAAAATATTTTGAAGTTTCTGTGGAATTTTTACAACTCAGAGTACAAGCATCTTCACCTCATCTCTGAACAAGGTATCAGTTAGTTACAAGTTTAAACTACTCCCCAGCTGTTACTGGCATTGTATTTTGGCTGAGTGGACTGGAACAATGAGAAATAAAGTGTCATGCTGAAACATGCAATACAACAGCCTATTCAAGAACTGAACCCTTCACGTAATGATTGTGAAGTCAACATTCTAACCACATGCATCTGCACACACTATATATCATCAAAACTGTCTTTCGAATGGGAATGTGAAATTGTGTAACAGTCTTGTGATAATACTGCAGTTTTGATAACAGCATATTACTCTACCTTTCGTATTCAAGTACTATCTTTTCCACATTATTTTGCATTTATGTGCTCACCTGTGTGTGTGTGTGTGTGTGTGTGTATATATATATGAAAAGGAATACAAAAATTGGGACAAGAACACAAAACATTCAGACAGCTAGATGATACATAAAAGGGACAACAAAACATCCAGACAGATGATACAAAAGAGAGAGAAAAAAAAACACGGATGGGTCATTCGGAGTTTTCTTTCCTCAGTTGAGTTCCATATTATCTTTGCAATTTCAGCTGGTTATACTCGAGATTGCTCCAATCTGGTTAGCCCCAAGGAAAAACTAA
>JAOPJW010009180.1:69598079-69609421 GCA_027122535.1 Octopus maya | reverse complement strand
TGCTCCAGCATGGCCCCAGTCAAAAGACTGAAACAAGTAAAAGAGTAAAAAGAGAGTAAAGAGTATTCAGTTTTGCTAACTATAAAACATTTTAAAATCTGTTTTATATGAATACAAAAATATTTTGTAAATTTTGATATGAAAATATTTTGTTTTGACATTAATAACTCAATCATTAAATTTTTATTTGTTAACCTAAAGAAAAACAGTTATTATTATTTTAGACTTTCATAGACTGAATCCAGTATGGCCAAGTGATGACAGTGTAGTTAACTTGGTTTTCATTTGATAATTAGAATGGACAAGAAAGACGTATATCTAGTTTTGGAAATGACAGACTTGACCAATTGTTTTGTAGGTATATTATATGCATTACATGAGTTGAAACTATGGTGGGAGTAGTTTACTTTAGCATAATTGCTATCATAAGTTCAGCAAAGAGAGGAGGATATGTTGACCTATTATAATAGAATGTTAGGATGGCTATTTCTAGAAGTAGTTTCTTGTGTTGTGTAACTCTAGATCAGTTGTGATTGAACGGATCTCTGATCAAAAGCATTTCAGCTGTGGCCATTCCAATTTTTTTTCTTTTTCCAGATATACTATGACTATATTATGTGTCTTTTTTCCATTTTTAAGAATGTATTATGAAGGGAATTTGGCTACTATTTTTAGCAAGTTATTGACTATTTAGAGACTTCTTTTGCTAGTTCATAGTCTTATGTATTGATTTAACATGGTGCATGCACTATTTCAAATATATGTGCAGAATCCCATTGCTAGACTTTTAGGTTTCTTATTTGTATATGTTTAAAGTACTTTGACTGCACAGAGAAAACAATGTTTTTTTTAATGCAGTTTACATTTTGTTGGTTATCCAGAATTCCTGAGAGATTGTTCGAAAGGTTATGCCTAGCATGCAATTTACATTAGATTCCATTTTAGAAGAAATGACAGAATGGATTTCATCTTAAAATGATTCTGTTGGTTTTCATTACTTAATGTATTTGTAGGTATTACAGTGTTTTCATATTAAAAAGGACAGCCAAAATCTGTGGTGTATTTCACTTAAAAAAATTCCACTCAGCCAATAACATTACAATCAAAATAAGCTTGTGGTCATATACTTTCACAGGGTTTTTCATATTAAGTGATCAGATTTTTTTTCTCATTACTTTAAATCATAAAGTGTTGGGAAAGATTACAGATTTATATTGACAACATAAAATAACATATTAGCATACATTAATACAGCACTGATCCTAATAGTATGTATTTAGAAGGCTTTTAAGGGTCAATTATCAATCCATCTACATATATCTGTTGATATATAATCATCAGTATCATTACCACCACCATTTAACATTCATTTTCCATGCTGGCATGGGTCAGATGGTTCAACAGGATGGTAAACTGCACTAAACTCGAATGTCTGCTTTGGCTTGATTTCTATGTCTGGATACCTTTCTTAGCATTAGTCACCTCATAGAATGTGTATGTGTATATGTACAAATATTTACTGAAACTGAAGAATAGACACATTAAAGAAACAGTTCATTATAAACAACTTTTTGAGTAACATTCTAAGAAACTTATTAACAGATTTAATTCTGGTTGGAGTGCCTAGATTTCGCCCCCAGAAGTTCCTGTCTCTCTATTTCACTTACACAAACTCTACTCTAAACTTCAAGTTTAAAATGTTTTGTATTTTTGGATTGAAATTAGAAAGTTTTTTTTAATTTTATCATAACTGATAAAAGGGACATTTCTTTTTTATTTTTTACTCTTTTAATTCTGATATGCATTAAAGCTCAGCACTTTTAAAAAGTTTTTAAAATTACTCTCTCAGGGAAAATAAATGAATGGATACACAATAAAGAAAAATTGAAAACATAAAGTGACTATGCAAATCTTGTGAGATGTGTGAAAATAAGATTTTGTGATTAATTCTTGATTCTAGTCATATTAATTAAATTGCTACTTAATTAACAGCTTTTCAGGCACATGAAACATTAAAGTATGTTATAAAACTATAATTTATTTAATATTTGTTATAGTTTTGAATCTAGATATTACATTGCAATTATATTGTATGAAACAAAATACTGAAGATCTATAAAATAACAAATAAATGGCAAATATCCTAAAATATGAAATTATAATGTAATTTCAACCTGTATTTTATTTTTTATATTACAATTGGTAAATGATAGTAGCATTCATTACAGGTTTCCAATGTGCCAATCACAAGTTCATTACATTTCTGACGGTGTGAGTGATAAGGGAGTGTCTGTAACTCAAGCCAGAACAAATATCACCAGAGACTTTGAAAGACAACTGGATAATGCTTTATCTGGCCAATGATTTCGTTCTTTGCAGTATGCAGTGCTGATAGACATCTGCATTTCTGTTTGTCTCTGTCTAGTATCCGTCTTGTGTATGACAAACTTCTGCAGAGCTTGTCTCTACCAAATCCATTTAAAAAGTATTGGTCAGCCCAAGGTTACATAAGAGGATATTTGACCAAACTTCTGTGCAGTGGTATTGAAACAGAAACTACATGATTGAGAAACAATCTTCTTAACCACACACCCATACCCGTGCACATGTATGTTGAATTGATTGGAAAACGTAGTATTTAACATCCATCAAAGCTGTGCATGGAATGCTGTAAGAAACACGCTCTTAATAACCTGAATCCATGACCCATTTTTGATTCTCAACTGAATTTGTTTAATTTTTATTTGTGTTATTCATGTCCTTGAGAAAAGAATGAATGCCACCAATTTGTTCAGTTCAGTTCAGTATGGTTATTTTCAGAAATGTCAAATATAGCGTAAACTGTACATTGCACTGAGTAAACTAGCTACATACTATGATGATGATGATGATGATGATAATGGAAGTAAGGTTGCAATGTTTCTCAGTCAGCATATGCTGGCTGTAACTTTTTTTTTTTTTTTGTCTAACATCTCTGAATTATTGCATTTTTTACTTTACATACTCCTCTCACTATTATCATTATTTCTATACTTAATAAGGCTATCCACTGTTCAATGTAATACTTATCTTGCTTGCTTGTAAAACACAAGGTATGCTATTGAACTTAACTAATATATACACTTAGCTCTAATCCATTTTCCTATTTTTCAGATCAAATCACCTTTTGCTTAATCCATTTATTTGGTTATTGTTTTTGTTACTTTTTTTCATCTTGTTATTTAAGCCACTCACTTGTACTGTTTTATTTAAAACAAAAAAGCAAAAAAGGAAAAAAGAAAAAAAAAAGGTATAGAAAAAAATATAATCATATTGTTGGAATTTCCAAAATTGACACTGTATTAAAAGAAGTATAATTATGTGGTGTTGATGTTACAAGCTAGGTCACTGACATACATTTAGGTGCACTTTTGGGCGAATGTATTTCAGTCTATATTAATTAATCTGGTGTCATACTTTATACAAGTGATCACAATAAGTTGTTCATTAACCTTCATTTATTAGGATTTATTATATTGACATGAAGTCTCAATGTTATGGGAGAAGAAATAGTGAAAGTAGTCTCATTTGTATCTTTATTAACAGTATCCACTGAACTATGGTTGTAAAATTTTTTTTCTTTTTTCTCTTGTAGTATAGCTATTAGAAATTATTTCTAGTGATACAGAGTTATAGACAAGGACACGATATTCATAAGCCAAAGGCAACTGGAAGCTCGTTTACAATTTTATGCTACATAGGAAAAGAAAGTTTAGTCACAGTCACTTGTTATTTTAACGGTTAAACTTTTCTCAATATGAATAGTCTATAAGCAGATTACCTGTTAAATGTTGCCATTTTGAGATCTTGTATCACAGCTATCACTAAATGCAAGCTTTTTGGGAAGTTCAAATAATCTATTATAGATTTTTCTTTACATATTTGGAATTATTCCATTTTCTGCATTCGGTGCTTTCTAGTATTTAAGAGGCATAAACTTGTTAAAATCGAAGCACAATTCAACTGATATACTTTTGAAAAGATTTGACACCATTAGAAATGAAATAAATAAATGCTTTGCCAAATTTTTGTGGTTTTATATATTTTTAATCTTGTTTTATTTTAAAGATTTTGTAATTAAGTTTTTATTGGCATAATTTTAATTCATTTTAATTAATTAATTAATAGTGTATTAGACTGATTTATAACTGTAGCAACAAGTTAGATGTAAAAAGTTATACAAAGCAGGAAAAAGCAGAATCGGTAATGATGATTGTCATTTACTGAAATCTTGTAATTTGTAGTTTGTTGACTTCTTGCTGTCTAATTTTTGATTTATAGCACCATCTAAGTTGATTAGCCCAATCTAAACTGATTGGTTAAAGTGTAGCCAGATTTTCAATACTGACAATTCTAAAGGAACAGGTTTTGTGTTTTAAAAATAAAAGAGAATGTAATTAAATGAAAACTTGAATTTTTCTGATTTTGACTTCTTTAATCTTTTAGAATTCAGTTTACTCTGTCAAATGTAAATCTCATTTATACACATTGATTTCAGTTAATCGTGCATTATCTTGTGGCTTTAAGATTTCAATGACATGATTGTATATGTTTAGAATGATATTGTAGGGCAGATGTGAGAGATCAGATCTGGCCAGTTTTAACATAAAATAGGTTAATTTTTTTTTGCTGGATATGGCAGGTTTACATGCTAAAGGCTTAATTTAATGATTAACAATCATTTTTACATTAGTACTTTATTTTTAGATTGAAAATGACAAATTTGTTTGCTAGTAAATAAACTAAGTATCATTTTTATATATATTTATACATTGTTATTTAAACACATTTATACTGTTATGTGCTTATTTATTCATAAATGTATATACATATTTTCATTCTTAAATTTTGTTAATTACTCAGATGGTTTGCTAGTAATTAGTTGATAGTTTCTGTTAACTAGGGGATCTTAGTAGTGAAGGTGGTTGTGATGAAAGCATAGTAGCCAGAGTAAGGGTCATTTTTTTGAGGGGGAAGTGGGATTCAGGAAATTATTACCTGTATTGGTAACAAAGGGCTTCTTTCTCTAAGTGAAGGTTTGATTGTATGATGCTTATATAAAAAGTGTAATATCACATGGTTATCAGATATAGACACGGGATGTGAAAGATGTTAAAAAAATAAGGCAATTATGTTCTTCTGGGTGTGTAATGTCAACATGTATGAATGACAATGCTTAGGTTGCTGAAAGTAAAACTGATCATCAAAGTTATCAACTATAGTGTGCAAGGGAAGAGACTGCTGGTATGGAATGCATATAAGCGGTAATAGTAACTGAAAAGTATTTAACAATTCCAGCAGAAGGAACATGTAAGTTGAAGACTAAAGAAGCCAGGATGAAGTTTGTGGGGTGAGGTTTGGTATCAGGGTGATAGACTTCACAAACAACTGCAACAAGTTGCAAAATACTGAATTGAAATAGGTCTATCTAACTCATACCTGCATAGAAATGCATATTTAAAAGTTGTAAATATATGATTATTTTAAATTGTTGTGTTCAAATTCATTAGGCTTCATTGCTTCAATGAAATATTCATTTTAATTTTTAGTAATTTAAAATGTGTATTTGTGTGTGTGTATGTGTGTGTATATACTTATATATACCAGTGAGTGGATAAACAAAAGTAGCACAACACATTTAGTAGGAGTTATGTATATTATTTAATAAGTTTGATTCAGTTCCATATGATTTAATATTTCATAGGCTTGTAGGTACCTAATATGATATACTTGTCCTGTGAACCTACAAAACTTTGAGTTGTATGGAGCTGAGTTACACTGTTATCAAATTATAGCTGGCTTATTGATGGTGAGCTGCTGGCAAAATTGTTAGCACACCAGGCAAAATGTGTTTCTTCCTACATCCGTCAAATTCCGCCAAGGTCGACTTTGCCTTTCATCCTTACGGAAGTCAATAAAATAAGTACCAGCTGAGCATTGGGGTCCCTCGAAATTGCTGGCCTTGTGCCAAAATTTGAAATCATATTACACACACACACACACACACACACACACACACACACACACAAATAGGATGGGTGTATGTGTGTTTGTATACACATTACTGATTAATTATAACAATCCACAACCACTTCATTATCTTATAATTTTCAATGTTTAATATCATTAGATTTATTTGCTCAAGTATTGAATAACTCTCATTGTTTGGAAGCTTTATTTCTTCAGAAATTTCT
Organism: Octopus maya; assembly: GCA_027122535.1. Taxonomy (NCBI): domain Eukaryota; kingdom Metazoa; phylum Mollusca; class Cephalopoda; order Octopoda; family Octopodidae; genus Octopus; species Octopus maya. The sequence continues at coordinate 69,603,188 of JAOPJW010009180.1, read as the reverse complement.
GGAATTTTATTGGTGAAATTGAACATTCAAGTTGCATATTTGAGATTCTTGATTCAGAAATTCTTGTTTCACAAACATTATCATTTATTTAATCAATTCTAGCAGGTCAATATATTGGTAGGTTTATTGGTTATATTTCCATTCATCTTATGAGATTGAATTTTCTGTCTGTCTGTGTTTTTAATCCTACAAATTTATCTGTTTCTTTAAATATCATTTTATAACTATATCTCTGTAATTAATTACTATAATCTTGAACAAATGATAAATATTGTATTATTTGAGCTTCAGTTGTTATGTAAGAAGTGTTAACACATAATTTCATTGATAGTATATTTAACCATAAATTAACTGCCTACCTAATTAAATAGAAAATATACTCTTAAAGCTAATTATATTCTCAATCATTATAAATATATAAACACATTCCTAAATCAATGTAAATAATGCATTTATAATTATTCATTATGAATACATTTACAGACATAGGCATATATTTGCACAAACAACAAATGACAATTTCCTACTTAAATCACCAATGCTAATGAGAAATCTGTTTTGTTTCTATATTTTCTGCTAATTTTAAAATATCTTTTTTTTTTTCAAGATTAATTAATATAAGAAGCAATATTTCTATAATCTTAGATTGCATAATTGATGTAGGAAGAATTCAGTTGATGAACAGCAGGCTGTAACAGTTAAAAAATATTTACTGGTTGTTCTAGGATAATTTGAACTACAGGATGATTTGAACATGATTATATAGTGGCAGGTTTAATGTAAAGGATAACATACATCTTTTTTTTTTATCATCTTTTTCATAATTATATTATATATTTTAATTCAAATCTTAAAACATTATTATTATTATTACTACTATTACTACTAAGGCTGCAAGCTGGCAGAGTCATTATAGCATTGGATGAAATGCTTAGTGATATTTTGCCCATCACTTTGTTCTGAGTTCAAATTCTGCCGAGGTTGACTTTGCCTTTCGTCCTTTCAGGGTTGATAAATTAAGTACCAGTTGAGTACTGAGGTTGATGTAATTGACTTAACCCCTCCCCCAAAATTTCAGGCCTTGTGCTATAAGCAGAAAGGATTATAATTATTATTACTCACTTCAAGACGGCAAGCTGGCAGAATCATTAGCATGCTGGGAAACATGCTTAGCAGCATTTTGTCTGTCTTTACATTCTGAGTCCAAATACTGCCGAGGTTGACTTTACCTTTCATCCTTCAGGTTCAATAAATTAAGTACCAGTGAAACACTGGGGTCGATGTAATCAACTAGTCCCCGCCACTAAAATCTCAGATCATGTGTCTATAGCAGTAAGGATTACTATTATCATTATTGTGTATATTTTTTTTTAGTGTACCCCATTGGTATTACATGTTCTGCTAGTGTCTTGAGATCAAACCTCATTATTTGATCCCTCATCTTTTGTCTTCCCCTTCTGCAAGCTCCTGCTTTTTCATACATTTTCATACAGCTATCATTATGCATGCACACACACACACACACACACACACACACACACACACACACACACACACACAGACATATATTAGAATTTTTTAGATCTTATTTCTTGCAATATAGGTGTTCTAACACTCTAGTCATATTTAGTGACAATTTTAGCTTTCCTTTTCGGTAACATATTGCACACAGCTGTCAATATTAATTTTATACATATATGTCACACATACCCACATTACATTTCATTTTTTTCTCAATTCCTTTCTCATTTTACTGTGAAACCTGTTTCAAAAATGAACATCATACATACTTGACAACTCTTGTTAATTTTCTGCTCCCAATTCCATGTTTTACTGCTATTATAGCATCATACATTTTATGCATACCTTAAGTATTTCCCCTTTTATAGGAAAAAAACAATGTTTTTTTAAATGACATCTCTTAAATACCTTAGTCGTCCCTGTGCTGATTAAATTTTTTCAGATGATGTAACCTGCTAATTATATGCAAATCAGTTCTCTTAACCTCTTTCAATTAGTCAGTAAGAATAAAATGTGCATATCACATCATATGTAATGTGGAAAACTCCAGAAAGTACCCCACTATCAAAAATAAGTCAAATCATCTCCAGTGTCTCAAGTGCATATGCATATGACCAAATATACTCAGTTCTAGCACAGTGAGAGAACTTCCATCCTCTTTGAACACTTATACAACTTTTTTTTTCCTTTGATTCAAAAATAATGTAAATATGGCTACATAAATGGATCATATAAAGACATAGTACCATATCTTATATAATATAGACACATTAGCATAAGGGAACTACAGGAGCAGCAGGATTTGAACAGCTTGAAAGGCATCCCTATACAATTCATGTATCAAGGAAATTATTATTGAATAACATGTTAGAAGATTCTAACAATGGCTGAGTACTGGATGCATTAAATAAACTAAGAGCTGTAGTGGGAATTGCAAGATCTCATTTTTGAACCCATGAAAGAAAGACATAGCTCCTGTCCTGTTGATTAATAAGCATAAATAGCTGTGAGGTGTGTGTGTGAGAGAGAGAGAGAGAGAGATTTCAGCTATTAGACTGTGGCTGCATTGGGCACCACCTTCAAAGGTATAAAAGAATTGACATTGAAGGGAGGAAGGAAGGCAAAAATGCTTTCAATAAGATTTGGAATACAGATGTTATTGAATGTTGCAAGGCACTTTTCCTACCTGAACCACCTCACACACACACATTCACGCTTGGATGTTGCATGATAAAAACGGTTGGGAAGTATCACATGAAATCTGACTGCACATCTCAGGCAAGTACCTAACCTAAACCTTGTGAGGGAAATTAGATAGACAGAAACCTGTTTGATGGATTGTACTTATAATTCAAAAACTCAACCTTGTCACACAGTGTTATGCTCATTCTGCTTGAGTATTACATAAAGAAAGCACATGTCTGTGGAATACTCAGCTACTCATATGCTAATTAAAAATCAATGGACATTCATTTACACTTGCACATGCATTTCAGTGAAAGGACATAAATAATTATTTACAAGGAATAGAAAACAAGCAGATGTAAAAATACTCTTCGTTGGCCATATTATCATAGGATTAATAGCAATTTTGATCCATTAAAACATAAGATTATTCATCTGGCAAAAATCACTAAGGTAGAAGGCAGAAGATGAAAAATACAAGTCTTATAACTTAACATAAAAAGAATAGCATCTCATGATTTAGAAGAAAACCATTCAGCAAGAGGACTACTGCAAAGGAAATAGAAAGGAAAATTGGCTTTCAGAAATATCAGCTGAAAGGAGTTGGGGGAGAAAAAGTATGTGGCTTGTTCGGATTTCACAAGAAAAAAAAAAGCCAGTGATAATCATATGGACACAACAATGATAAGAGCAGAGTATGTGAGAGGATGAAAGGCAGAGGGATAGTGAGGAGAGGGGAGATCATGTGTCACAGTACAAGAAGCTAATTTATGATGAATATTAAGACTATAGTTATTAATAAGTTAAAGGACATAGACAGCAACAGTTACCAAAGAATTGAAAACTAATATGGAATTCCCCTCATCAGCCTTGTTGTTCAAGATTCAGTTTCAGCATTTAAAACATTGAGTCACTCATATGGGAAGTGCCAGATTACTACATTGAGCAACTTGATCAATTATTACACACTTGCACTTTTCAATTCACTCATTTTATTAACATTTATAATTGATAATCCTCTCTTTATAGCTGTAACCTTCTCATCATAACCTTTTCCTGTAAAAGAGGCTCAGAAAAAGTGCCAAACCAGAAAGAACAGTCTAGGGTGTTAAAATGTAACTTTTCTAATTGGTTTTATCTTATCTTTTATTCTTCAATTCAAATTGTACAAAAAACAGTTCATTGTGTTGTCTACATTTTGTGTGAGTGTGTGTGCTTCACTCATTTTGAAACATTCTGAAAAATTGGCTCTATCATATTCTTTCTGTATTTGACACATTTTGTTTAAATGTTCACCAACCATTAACTGTGCTCTGTGCAGTGTGAAGCCACTGTTCAGTGAATTATTGATGTCACTGCATGAGGTTTTTGTTGTAAATTTTCATCTATCATTCATTGCCTGTTGCCTGTTTATTGAACACCGAATAAATTTTGTTTAAGGATTTCTGTATTTTCCTATGGTTTTTTTTTTTTTTTTCTTTAATCTAATTCCCTGGATGGTTATTGTGTTACTTTCTTCAGTGCACTGTACACAGATAATTTAAACAGCTAAAAAAAATATATGGTTAAAAAACATTGGTAAATAACGAAAAATTTACCATTAGAGCCTCCCTGCAATAAAAGTAATTTTATTAGCTTATTTGTATCTTGAATGTTACAATTAAAGCTTTAAATATTCAGATGAATAACAGTTAATAGATATCTCTCCCTAGCTTTTATCACTTTATTACCCTCATTATTTATATTGATCCAATATTTAGCAGCATCATGAAATGGAATTTGCCTTTACAAGATATTTATCACTCTTTGTCAGTGTCCAATAAACTATACCCCTGGAATTGACAGTTTTGAATTATCATAAGTTATTACTTTTAACCACATATTTTTCACCTGCTATGTAGTGTTTTTTTTTTTAATATTTTTTAATTTTTTACTTTTTTCTTGCATCAATCAACACCGACATCTTCAGTACATATACATATCCTGGAATGCTAGTCATGAAAAATCCTATTCTGTGTATAATTTATTTGCTTAAACATGTTAGTTCTGTTAGAATCTTCTAAATCATCATAATCTCTTTTTTTTTTTCCTCAACATACTTTTTTTAATAATAATAATAATAATAATAATGTACAATAATCTTTTCCATTAGAGTCATTAAGTGCAAGTTATCTCACTCATGTTATCTACCTGTATGACTCCTAATTTTCCATGTTTCCAATGCATTTCAAACTTTTCACCACCTGTTGATCAGGTCTAGCATCACCATATATATAAATTTTTGTCTGAAAATTGTGATGATTATTTATTTCCATCTCCAATATATTTTCATTATCATTATTATCATTATCATTCAGTAGTTTTATTTTTATAACGTGCTTTCACTTCAGTACCAAGCGCAGC
>JAOPJW010009180.1:69236688-69247210 GCA_027122535.1 Octopus maya | reverse complement strand
CGTCCGCTTTCCATGCTAGCATGGGTTGGACAGCTCGACTGAGGACTGGTGAAACCGGATGGCAACACCAGGCACCATATATATATATATATATACATACTTGTACAGACAGAACGATGCACATGTTCAAATGCAAAAACAAAAAAAAGCATTGTTTTGAACAGTTTTGGCTGTTACATGTCATGTATTTGTTGGTGGGTGGCTTTATATTTTCATAATTTTTTTTTAGTGGTTGATAAATGTCATATTAAAAAGAAAAAAAAAAAAAAAAAGAGAAAAGGAAAACAAGATATCAGTAATGTACTGGAATCTGTTCAGCTCACTGCTCCTCGTCTCTTATCCAATTGGATTTGTGTATAATCACAGACAAGTCGTTATTAGGGTACCAGGTACAATGCTGTCATGTTGTAATGGCGTAGCCATAAACTGTCATCAAGTGCATATCAGGGACTTAAATTTTGATTCTTTGCTGAAAATTCCACTACAAATTTCTGCCATTAATGATTTGGGGAGAGACATATAAACACAACAATTGTCCATCGTTTTGTTTCTCGCTGGCAGATTACTATACTGGATGAATTAGTAGAAATGGTAGAGGCAGCACCTGACAAGTGTGTAATTCTGTTCTTGTAACTTCCTCTCTCTAAGTTCAAATCATGGTAGGGCCAATTCTGCTTCTCATTTGATGAGGATCAATAAAATAAATAAAGGGTGTGTCTTGACATTAATTCAATCAGTTATACCCTTCTACAAATTTGTGATCCTGGGACAGTATTAAAAAAATCGCTGTCAATGGTTACGAGATATCAGTAACATTGTCCTCCTCCTTCTCACCATCATCATCATCATTACTGTCATCGTCTTCATCACTATCATCGCCTTCATCACTATCATCGTCTTCATCACTATCATCATCATCATCATCATTATCATCATTGTTGTATCTATCAGATATTTGCATTGGATGCTATTAATACTTTCCATAGATCTTTCTCTTCACTGCAGTGTTTGTTTTTTTTTTTTCTTTGAGTATTTTTGTTGTTTTTTTTGTTGACTTAATTTTGTTGTTGCTGCTGTTGTTGTCTGTATTACTTAGTGTTGTCATTCTTGCTATTGCAGTTACGATTGTTTTCTGCCCTTACACTATAATTTTCACTCACTGGTGCAAAGGCTGGTGGTGACGACGGATTGTTTACCCTTGTCATTATAGGCCTTTCCACTTAGTTAAATTAACAAATTAACTGTGTTTGGTGAACATTAGGTTGCCCATAACTCGATTTAATGACGACAGTGACAAAAACAACAACAACAGCAGAAATAACAATAACAAAACAACTTTACAAACGAGTAAAATGTTTTAACTAAAACAAGAAGAGATATAAAGAGGAAGATAGAAGATTGTTACAGATGCACAAGTATACAGTAGATATTTACATTTATACACACTAACAATTAAGCACACCCACACACACATACACATAGTAACACATAGATACAGAAAAGCCAGCCTAATTAAGCTAGATCAACTCTAAAGACATTGATTTGTTATTGTGTCTTATAATCTCTTTTGAGTTGTCTGTGTTGTAATTTTCTCACTATTGTCCTTCTTACAAGCTGTTTTGATTCAAGTATTCAGTAATTCCTCAGTTTTCGCATTTTTATTGTTAGCTTGTGTGTGTGTGTGTGTGTTTGTGTGTGTGTGTGTGTGTGTGTGTGATAATCAAATGCATACGACCATATATATGTGTATATATTATATCTTGAAAAGTATTACAATTACTAATATGCATTTTCATGTGTGTCTATGTGCTTGGTAGTGTGTGTGTCTGTGTGTTTGGTAGTGTGTGTGTCTGTGTGTTTGGTAGTGTGTGTGTGTGTTTGTTTGTGTGTGTGTGTATGCATATTGATTCAAGTTATTGGACTGTGGTTGTGCTGAAACAACACCTCCATGGGTTGTTGTCCATCATATCAAACCACGTACTTATTTATCAAATGGCTACGCTACCTTTTTGGACTCAACAACAGTTTTTGTATATAACATTGAAGTCCATTGGTGTCTCTCTTCTTTACTCGGTATTTCATACCTAAACAATGAATTGTGATGGGTAGCTGTTTTTCCACAACAATATTTATGTCTGATATATGTCTGAGAGGTGATTCAGCTGATATTTTTACCTTCACTGTTTTCCTTCTATTTTCTTTTTCTTTCTTTTTTTTTATTCGTTTTTGTTTTTGCAGTTTTGATATTACTATTATTTGTTTATTGGATAATCTATACCTCTTTCCTCTTGCAAGTTGGCCAGTTAGCAGAACCATTAGAATATTGGATAGTAGTATGCAATACCTCATCTACTCTGGCCCCCTGCACATGGAGTTCGAATCTTGCCAGGGTGTGATTAAGTATCAGTCCCATAATGGGTTCAGTTCTTCTCGTTTTCTCTGTCTTTGAATTCTACTTATTTTCAAAGGTCCATTTCCCCTGAGAAGTGCATTAGGCATAGATATATGTCTGTGGAATATTCTTGTCACTTGGACATTATTTCATTCATAGTTATTCAGTTTGTTTTACAATTTTGAATGTTCACCACTAAAACTAACAGAGAATCCACCATGTCCTCCGGACACCAATGACAATACCTTTGAAATGTTCTGTTATATAGCTATAAGGAATCAAAGAGAGACTACAGCCTCCATGAATGGTGACTATGAACTTTAGTTTGCTGAGCACAAATTCATGTATGTCTGTCTGTCTGTATGTATAAGTAGGCATTTCGGTTTTATTCAAATGAGTGCTATATTCTGTATACCATTTTAGTAACTAATGGATAAACTAGAGATATGGTTGCAAGCCATCCCCTTAAAATGTTGTAAGGGAATTAGAGTTGGACGATTAACAATTTAAATAAAATCAGAACTGTTAAATGGTTTGATCCTGTACATGGTTTTGTGTTCATGTGTGCGTGTGTGTGTGTGTATGTATACATATCTGTGTATGTTCGTGATTTTTATGAATATATTCAGTCAAATCGTCCAACCCATGCTAGCATGGAAAGCAGACATTAAACGATTTGTATTGTGTGTCACCCAGACATACGCCAGATTTTTTGCTTTTCTTTTTTATATTCTGACCACAGATACTTGCTAACATAAGTACACACATATATCCGTGCTCACACACACACACACACACTCACTCACAAAAACATTTAGGCATCTTGGCAATATTACTGAGAGTCAAGGTTACCAACAAAAGACACATAGACAGTGAATCCAGCTTTTCAGAATTGCATCATGCCAGTCAATGCATCACATCAATCAAGTTACATTTTAGCAATAAGGAGAAGAGGAAAGAGAAAAAGACAAAAGAATATCTATATCTATATATATATATTTTTAAAAAAAGTGAAAATAAACAAGTGCTTCACACATGTTCTCACAAATGAAAAAAAAAAAAAATCCAAAAAACCAAAGTAACATCAAAAATTATTTTCCACTCACTAGACATACATGCATGGACTCCTGTGCATATATTGCTATACAAATACATATACATGAACACACAAATACATATGCTTCATGCTATCTAAACTGCAACAAAAACGCTTGTCATTTTGATAAAGACTGGCTATTACTCTTTTGTAATGCAAATAGAAGCATCCAAATTAAAATCATCACTCACATGCACATAAACATTTTCATGCTTGCTTATTTTTTTCCTTTATATACTTTTATTCGCTGTTTGAGATGAATTTTTCAATGTTTAGTATAAAAGGTGATGTATTCTTTACTGGTTTTTTTCAAATTTGGATATTTGCATATTGTCAAAAGAGTTGCTTTTTCTGCAGCTGGATTACATCATCATCACCATCATCATCATCAGTACCGCCACTGACTAACTACCCAACTGTGAATTCGGGACAGGACCTGTTTGTCAATCAAGTAAAACAGGCTTATGTAGTTTTTGTTATTTCTACCTTACATTATTGCCCCCGTAGTTCTTGCAACTTTTGAACTCATTACCATCTGGTCAGTAGTCTACTACATTAACCCTTTAGTGTTTGCATTATTCTGCCAAAATTAATGCTTTTTCATCCACATTGGTTTGAACTAATCATGCATTATCTTGTAGCTATGAGATAGCTGTTCATTTTTAAAACGATATCGTAGGATTGGTGTGAGAGGCCGGGTTAATAATAAAAAAACATTAAATCCTTGATTATTTTCAACATTAATTTAAGCACAGGCTAGTATAATTCATTTGAGATTATTTAAATATAATAGGTGTGCATATAATAAATGAAAGAGGGTCTTGGAATCTAGGCAGTTACCTAGGAATAAATGTGATGCAAGTATCTTTATTCTTTGCTTGTCATATTAAATAGAGATTGTTATATTAAAACTAATACAGTGCAATAAAGTTATCTATACATAGGAGTAGCTATGTGGTAAGTAGCTTGCTTACGAACCACCGGGTTCAGTCCCACTGTGTGGCACCTTGGGCAAGTATCTTCTACTATAGCCTCAGGCTGACCAAAACCTTGTGAGTGGATTTGGTAGACGGAAACTGAAAGAAGCCTGTCTTATATATTTATATGTGTGTGTCTGTGTTTACGCCCCCATAATTTAGCGGTTCGGCAAAAAGAGACCGATAGAATAAGTACTAGGCTTACAAAGAACAAGTCCTGGGGTCGATATGCTCGACTAAAGGCGGTGCTCCAGCATGGCTGCAGTCAAATGACTGAAACAATTAAAAGAGTATTTACAAGGAGGTAAAGCTGGGCCACTTTTAAATGTCCAGGCCATGAATATAATGCAGCATTGGTGCTGACTCATCAGTCACCATTCATTAGAGACAATCAATTAATGACTTACCAACAGGATTATACTCAAGACCAATGTAACCATTGTAATTTGAGGATTGCAGCATCTTGAAAATATAATTGTAGTTGATTTCTCCATCAGTGTTTGGTTCACCACGGTTAGGAACTTGAGATATCTGTATGTGACCTGTGAAAGTGTAAATTTGTAAATATCTTCATCTCGAAGTTTTTAAGTACCAATAAACAATTTTAAGCCCCATTTTATGTTCTATATCAAATAACAATCAACAATATGGATCTTTTTATTGTCTTTCTCCTCTGCTCCTTCAAAGCTATTATGTCAGTTCATCTCTTTGCTAGTTTAAGTATATATATTTTGTCCTAAAGAACAGATTTGGCAGGCAAAAAAATTAAGTTTTTAGAATTAAGTATCTTTAATATTAATTTTAATAATCGTGTTATTTGATTAATAAACACATTTTCTTATTTCTTTATTGCCCCCAAGGGGATAAACATAGAGGGGACAGACAAAGGGATTAAGTCGATTACATCACCCCGAGTGCATAACTGGTACTTAATTTATCAACCCCGAAAGGATAAGTCGACCTCGGCGGAATTTGAACTAAGAACGTAACGGCAGACGAAATACCGCTTAGCGTTTCGCCCGGTGTGCTAACGTTTTAGTTAGCTCGCCGCCTTATTAATAAACACATTTTCTATTTTATCACTATCAACTTCTTCCCATCCTTGTACCCTGTTCACTAAACACCACTGTATCGCAGTCAACTGATAGTGAATAATTATATTAACAGGGAATATTTTATAAGTTGGTAAATATGTTTCAGACCAAATCTCTTGTCCCCAAAATATAAAGGAACTTCAAAACAGCCACTTCCTGAAAGCTTTGCCGAAATTTACATTATAAAGCTGATTTTACTTCAAAACAACCTATTTTCTTTTCAGTTTTGAACAGAGCTAACAGTCCATTGTGTGTGCATAGGTATACATGCAATAGGCTTCTTTCAGTTTCCATTTACTAAATCCATTCACAAGGCTATGGTGGGTTCTGGACTATAATAGAAGACACTTGCCCAAGGTTCCATACAGTGGGACTGAACCTGCAACTATGTGGTTGGTAAGTGAACTTAACCAAAGTCATGCCTGTCCCTATAACTATTCAAGTGAAACATGACTCAGTTGTGGACTCCACTGCTCTAACTCTTGCTGAGTCATCATTATCATTAATTAATGTTTTCCATGCTGGCATGGGTTGGACAGTTTGATAGAAGCTGGCAATCCTGGGAACTACACCAGCCTCCATTGTCTGCTTTAGCATAGTTTCTACCCGACATCAACCATTTGAAAGTGTACTGGGTGCTTTTTAAAAACCAATGAAATTTTTTATAAAAGCATGAACAAAAAAATTGTATAATTACCTATGTAAGGCAGGAAGTCTTTGAAGTTGGCTGTAAGATTTCCATCCATAATCTGGACATGGAAGAAATCCTTCAAAAATAAAGCAAAAGGTGTTGTTTTTGTTTTTGCCATCTATTTAACTGAAAATGACAAATCTTTCAAACAATTAAAAAGGAAAAAAAAAAAAAGAGGGGGACAAACAAGGACAGAGAAAGGGACTAAGTCAATTACATCGACCCCAGTGCATAATTGGTACTTAAGTTATTGACCCCAAAAGGATGAAAGGCAAAGTCGACCTCGGCGGAATTTGAACTCAGAACGTAATGGCAGATGAAATACTGCTAAGCATTTCACCCGGCGGGGGTAACATTTCTGCCAGCTCGCCGCCTTATTCTAAAGGACCAAAGGTAACTCAGTCAAGAAAGTTGGAAACAGGAAGGATACACAATAGATAACATAGTCCTAAATATAACCTACCCACTCTACAAAAAAAAAAGACAGGATGGTCATAGCTAGAATGTCTTTGAATCTTTCTCTGCTACACCAGGGCAGACATAATCAAACAACAGTAGAAACAGTGAATTCTTCAATGTGTGTGTGCATACAGAGTTAGAAGAAATCCTCCAAAGTTCATAAGTTCAAGGTTTTACACACACACACACACACAAAGGTAGATTTCTATTTGGAGGAAGGTAAAGTCACTGAGATTCAATGAGTAACTATGAGGGAAAGTAAGGAAGAGGTGATGGATTTTGCTCCGATTTACTAACAGGAAAATTCATTACATTTCTAAAAACTTAATGTTGACTTCTGAATGTTCTTTCATTTTATATGGTTAAAAAAGTCAAGAGGTTCTACCCCCACCACCTCCTTCTCTTTACTCCTCAGTAACTTCTTTCATCAAGTTAAATTGAGAATTTTTCTGTCTGATGAATTGACATTTCTTGACATTTTACTGAGGAATCAATAAAAACTGTTAGCTTGTAAAATCCATGATAGACAGAGGAATAGTTGAGACAAACCTATTACCTTTGGAGTAAAACTTTCATACTTTCTTGACTTTGTTTTATATTGATAGACTTAAAAATCCAAGCTGTCTCCTCTTGAAGTACATCTGCTTATTTCAGTGTACCAAATCCATATGTAGGTGTTATATTTGAGGTATGTATAAGAGTTGATTGAAAATACTGGAAAATATTTTCTAACTATTAATATAAAAACTGGAGATTGGAAACTTTTTTTTTTTATTTACTCACCATTACACATGTTTAATTTGATAACAGGAGTTACAAACCTGTACATGTAGAAAACATTTAAGATATCTCCTATTAGCAAATGAAACATGTGTAACGGTGACTAAAGAATACCAAACATTTTCCAAACTCCTATTTTGACTTTGTTTTATGAGGGAACCTGTGGAAAGGGTAGACTCAGGAAGATATGGGATGAGGTGGTGAAATGTGATCTTCGGTTGTTGAGCCTTATGGAGTCAATGACAAGTGACCGAGACTTATGGCAATTTACTGTGCTTGAGAAGACATGTCGAGCTTAGTGAAATCGTAGTCATTGCCAGTGCCTGTAAACATGGGTATGGTTCAAGTTAATTTCAGTTTGGTGCTTAATTTATTGATGTCTGTTTGTTGAATTGCTAAGTTAAAGGGTATAAAGGGTATCAACACACTCACAGATATAAGGTATGGTTATGTGATTAAGAAGCTCACTTAGCAGCCATGTGGTTTTGGGTTCAGTGCCATGGGTAAGTGCCTTCTACTATAAATTGAGGCCAACCAATGCCTTGTGAGTGAATTTGGTAGGTGGAAACTGTGAGGAAACTTGTTTGTGTATGTCCCACAGCATCACTTAACAAGCTGTGTTGGTTCCAGTAACTTAGCAATTTGGCAAAAGTGACCAGAGTTAAAAATATAAATACTGGGGTCAATTTGTTCAGCTAAACCCTTTAAAGTGGTGCCCCAGCATGGCCACAATCGAATGTCTGAAACAAGTATAAAAGACAAAAAAACTAGTCAAATGGGGAGTATCTTCCCTAAGTATTATTTTATGGGTTTGTCAGTGAAAAAGAGCAGTGCCTATGACCCATTTTGCAGAGCCTTCAAGACTGGTGAACAAGAATGATCTATCCACTCTCAGAATGGAGATATGATCCAAATGCTTGCAAGAGTTGAGTTTACTACTCCAGTGAAGACATCCACCCATGACCACCTGTCAGGATTAACAAACTGACAATTGTTGTAAGGCTTAAAGATTATGCACTCCTAATCCACTTATCTCTCTCTACCTACCAAACCATGTACTGACCACTATTCTATTCCATTCCTTCTTCCCCTAAACATCAACACCCTGGAATCCTTCTTGCTTATGGCTTTCCTACAGATGGTGATAGGCAACAGTTTAAACAAAACATTAATGCCATCAAGCTAAGATCACTGGTTTCAGAAGGCCTGCAATAATCATGGACCCTAGCTATTGCTCCAGACATAGTAAATAAAATAAATAATTAAAAAAAATTAGCAACTTACAAATTGCAACTTTAAATTTGGATGATCCAGTACCTTGACGTATTTCAAAGCTAAAATTAAAAAAAAAAAAACATTGGTATAAGGAATACACTTCAAACTGAACAATTCTTTTATTTTATTTATGTAGATACATGCACAGGTTTTCTGGTTCAGTTCCATTGTGCAGCACCTTGAACAAGTGTCTTCTACTTAAGCCTCAGGCTGACCAAAGATTTTGAGAAGAATTGGTAGATGGCTACTGAAAAGAGCTTAGTGTGTGTATGTGTGTGTGATATTGTGTGTTCCTTTGATGTGGTTGAACAACCAATCCCAACCAGTTGGGATTCACAGTACGTGTTGCACTATTCATCCTTTCAATTGCTAAATACAAAACGTGACTCACAAGGCCTCCATTCAGGTGATTTTCCAGAGTCACCATCTCACCCTTGAACATCAATCTGTCACAAGGTTATCCATTTACAACTGAGTGGACTGGGGCAACATGAATTGAAGTGTTTTGCTCAAGTACACAACACACAGCCAACCCTTGAATCAAAACCATGATCTTGTGATTGTGACGTTATAGCCCTTTCTTTCTGGCTCATCTCATCCCCCCTCCCTGATCTCAAGGATCACCTCCTCATCAAAATCTACCATCCACCCGGGTCGACATCTCACACGCTGTGATCTCTGTAGGGGAATATTCTCTTCCTCTCCTCCACCTTGGTCGTCCAACGCAGCGACAATCCTGCAAACATCCAAGATGAGATGTGGCATTCCATCTACAGAAATGTTATTTTTGGAGCTAACAGCCATCACTGTTCCTCTGAGATGTGCAGCGTGCCCTTGAGGGCTTGACCCAGACTTCCTCTCCCACCTCCATGAAGACAGTCTCTCTCTCTTCCATAGGGCATTCAGATACCACCATTCATATCTGAACATCACTGTGTAGCAAGGACTCTTCAGTCTGTCCCAAATAGCATTTCCTCTCTCACACTTCCTGTTCTGGTCAAACCCCTTGTCCTTTGACATCACAGCCCTTTCCTTTCGATTCATTTCATCCTCACAGCTGTCACTCACAAGTATGATTAGGTAAGTATGCATCATGCTTTTTCTAATTGTTTTATGAGTCCATAGTCCATATAGTCACAAGTCGACACAGACACTCTCACAGTCCTCCTCTCATTGACTAGTGGAATATCAAGGATGTGATAGCTCCAGGGCAGCAGAGCTGCATCACGATTTGGCTGGTATTTATTTTCAGCTGAGGAGTCTGGAGCAATGTGAAATGAAATGTGTTGCTCAAAGACACAATGTGCTGCTCAGTCAAGAAATTGAACTCACAACCTTGTGATTCTAAGCCTAACATCTATCCACTAGGCCATGCAATATATGCAACCGATCAAATAAAAGATCGAAAGAATAGACTTTATTTACCTTTATGGGGATCATCAAGGAAATATTTAGGAACACTTAAGCGAGAATTTATTGGTTCAATCAATCCCATGATTTGTTCCTGTGAAAACAAAAAATAATAACAATCAGATCAATTATTTCATTATTATAAACAAATAGACTAATGTAAGATATTTAAAACACAAATCAAATGAGTGTTAGCTTAGTCAATGCTGTGATTATTAAAGAAAAATTAGTTAAAAATAATTATAGGTGTAGGAGTGGCTGTGTGGTAAGTTAGCTTGCTTACGAACCACATGGTCCCGGGTTCAGTCCCACTGCATGGCACCTTGGGCAAGTGTCTTCTACTATAGC